>MU122328.1:0-95467 GCA_014904905.1 Wilcoxina mikolae CBS 423.85
AGTGCCAGGGGAAATCGTTGTGCCATTGGGTAGGGTAATCCTTTCATCGTCTGTGGTATCGCCGTTAAATTTATTGTGGAAATGCATCATCTCTGACTTTGAGTCATGGAATCGTACAGCATTGTTTGCGGCCCATTTGAAAGCTGTTCGTGCAGCTGATTCCAGGCAACGTGCATTATAGTATTTTGATTTACTCTGAACCAAAATGGCAATATCGTCAATGTAGCCTGGAGTCCAGAAGCAGGCGTAGTGGGTTGTGAGTTCGTAGAAGAGAGCACTGAGATACAGGAGGAAAAGAACTGGTTATGCAGATGATCCTTGAGTGATCCCTGTCCAGACAGGACTGAGGTCAAACTTTCTTCCATCGAATGCCAGTGGTGTTGTTAGGTTGGATAAGAAGTGTTCTACCCACAATTGAATTGGTATTGGATAGCCCATTTGTTGTAGGGTTTGGAGGAGGTGATCATTGGATACATTGTCAAATGCGCCACTTACATACATAAACAGGGCAGTTGTAATTTCTTTTGCTTGCTTTTCCTGTTCAATTATGTGTAAGTGCCATGGCAGCATCAATAGCAGAACCATGTCTTTGTCCCCCTATTTGGTCTTTGAGTAGTATGTTGTACTTTTCAGCCATATATGCAAGTCGATTTGCCATCATCTTTCCCAGTATCTTTCCAAGCAATTGAGAAGAGCAACCGGTCGGTAGGCCTTAGGTATTGAACAATCAGGTTTTCCAGGTTTGGGTATAATCACAGTCATTGCTTGTCGCCAACAGGTGGGGTAGTACCGTGTCGTTCCGAGTAATGAAAACAGACTGTTGAATTGTTCGGTGGCTGCTAGGTAAGCATTTCAGAGCAAGTGAAAGGGAAGTCCATCAGGTCCGGGGGCCTTGCGTGGTGCAGAGGTAATGATTGTTTGTTTGATTACAGTAGGGGTAAATGTGACCCATGGCAGGCTTTGTGGATTGAGAACATAGGTCGGGGCAGGTGTTATGGGTGGGGGAGGGAACATTGTAGATTGGAAAAGGACAGCGTTTTCTTCAAAAGTAACAGCTGTTATGTTAGAGAATGACAGTGGTGGTGTTCTCTGGGTTTTCCTTGGTTTGGTATAACAGAGGGCAGTGAATATTTCAGTGCCTTGTATATGTACTGAAAATTAAATCCACATTGATGTTTTGGAGGTGCGGATATCTCCGAAGTATTTGTGGCGAATAGGATTGAACTTGATATGATCGCTATCGAGGCTAGTTTTCTTCCGCTGTTTCTGGGCTCAGTTAATATCTTTTCAGCAGATTCTGAGTGAGGGTGTCCACCAGCGTTTTGAACGTGTTGTAAATTTGAAGGCAGGACTAGATGCCATTAATGCATCGAGAATCATACCTCAAAGCAGTTCAGCAGATTTGTCGAGGTTTGATTCAGTTAGATGTTCCTGTACGTATTGCCTGACCATTCGTGAGGCATGGGAAAGTGTATTGACAGTTTTGGAAAATATGTCCCAATCTGTTTTGTTCCAGTTGTATCTTATCGTGTTGGAGTCGGTCGTAACTACATCAGATTCTGCAACAATATTGAATCGAATTGTTGCGTGGTCTGAGGCAGTTGAAGAATTGTTATCTGCTGCCAAGTTTATAACTCAATCATGAATAGCTTGTGAATTAAAGGCAAGGTCGATAATAGAGGTTCACTTGCCAGTTCGGTAATAGTATGTTGGGGTGTCCGGTTCATTGAGGAAGGAAAAGTTGTTTGTTTCCATGATCTGCACAATTACGTCTGCACGTTTGGCTGTTATGATTTGTGAAATCCACCATGAATGATGAGCATTCATATCACCGGCAATAATCTATCGTTCAGGCAATAGGATATTGGTTAAGCCTCTTCAGATGGTGAAGAGGTGAGAGGATCCTTCATGTTTGTTAGAAATATTGAAGACTGTGATCAGTAGAAATGGGGGAGTTGATAGTTCAAGGACTTGAATATCAGGATCCTGGCTGATGTCTGTACATGGAGAGCATTTGATATAGGGATTGTTTTTGGCGACATAGGTAATAGTCCTATTGTGTTTTCTTAAGTTTTGAGGTAGTATCCGAAGCTCAAATTCTGGATGTGTTGTAATGAATATGTTGTCTGGGTTGAATCCAGGTTCTTGGAGTAAAAGTAGGTTGGCCGTTCCAACTGCAAAGTCAAGAAGTGCATTGAAGACTAAGCAGTAACGGTTGCAATTATGTTGTATGATTCGAATTTTTGGTGTTGAATAAGAAAGTTGTTTAGGCGTGGATGGGAGCTGGGTGGTCTTTCATATACTTGGCTCGTACTTCAGTACAGAGGGTGGTGATCGTTTGGCATTTGGAATCGTTGGCCCGATGATTTCCTTTGCAGTTGGAGCATTTGACAATATCATGGTCGCATTGTTTGCCTTTGCTGGGACATGATCCACATGAGTGGGAGGTGGTATTATGAGGTTCGGCACATATATTACATGTGGCAGGTTGTTTGCAGCAGAGGTAGGAATGGCCAAATTGTTGACAATTAGTACATTGATCAGTCGGCCGGGATACCACATATCGTTCAGCCTTGCATGTGTTTTCGTCTACTTCAACTCTGTGGTCTTGGATAGGCTTTGCTCGGTTTTTCAGAGTGGACAGTAATAACCATTGTGGTTGCTTTTTTATAATGTTGTGTTTCTGGCTTAGTCAAAGATCGCAGTAGGGTTGTGAGCTTAATATGATTGTTGTTCATCTCAATATCTTCTTTCAACAATTGCATTCCTGTTTCACATTTGTGAAACATATTAATGTTGATGGAGTGAACCATCATTCGGATCCAAGTTTCGTGTTTTTTGAGGCTCGGCGCGTTTGTATCAACAGAGCGAACTGTTTTCTCAATAGCAGCTCTATGAGCTTGTACCAATTCCACATGACACGCAACAGTAGTGAGGAGGACCAGATTGTGTTAGTAGTTAGCGGAGACATGACCAATGTTGGCCAAGTGGTCACCCTAGCACCTGCGGAGGGTGGCGTTGATTGCAAGTGTAAGTTGGGTAAGGTCGGCAGTCACCGGTTGATCACTTTATTGGGCAATTTCCACTGTTCGTTGTTTTGTGGTGAGGGGGTGGACATTGAGGGTACGTCAATTCTTGTCTTACTGGGGGTCTTTGTTTGGACATGCTGATGCAATTGCTGACCATAATGTGGGGATTGGGAAAGTCCCTTCCAGGACTGCTGGATTTAGTAGATCTGGAGGTGCTGGCGGTGCATCTTTTTGTGAGGCTTGAATTTGTAAAAGATATTCAACTTGTTGTCCAAGGGTGGCGATAGTGTTGAAGGCAATTTCATGTTTTGTTTCAATTGATGCCAAGCGAGTTGCCAATTTTCGGTTTTGTGTGGTGACACGTTTGTTCATTTTGAGAATGTCCTTGTGAAGTGGTTCAAGGATGAATTTGAAAACCGGATGAATTTGGTCTTCGTCTTCATCGTTGGGATTCAATAGGTTGGTTACAGAGTTTTGATAATCTTCATCTTCAGAATCGTCATTATCTTCAGAGCTTTGGTGGTCAATCTCAACATTCTCTGGGGCATCTCCAAGATTCAGGTCTGCATCCCCGGATTTTCTGATATTGTCCGGGTTGTTTGGTTGTTGAAGTGGGGATGATTGTTGGGGTGGCCCAGGGGTTACACTGTTATGAGCAGTACCAATGGCCTTACGGGTACATCAACATGCACGAGAAATATTGTGCTACAGGTATGGTGAGGTCGACTGTAGTCTGCATGCACTGCTGTGTTTGCCCTTCCATGCTCATTCAGATATGTAGCCCGTATGGACTGTACATGATACAGCTGGGGCGTCCATTGCGGAGAGTGGGTCCGAACTTGGATTTGGGTAAAAATGCATTCTGTATGTACTGGAAGCACCAGGTGGGGGTGTTGGTGGCATAGGGTCTGACATGATTGTCTTGCCTGAGCTCACTGTATTCTAAATATGTTACAGTGGTTGAAATTTTCTAAGTATTTTGAAATTAGTAAATATCCGACATTTGAATATTGTTATATCTGGCCTGGGTACCACCTGTACCCAGAGGGGGTTAGAGCTTCACCTCCTTTGTCCTAGCAAGGTGTTGGAGCCTTGTACTAGAGCCTTTGCTCCCTTGCAGCAGATACAGAGACACCTGTAGCGACAACAACACCTCTAAGAAGCCTGCTTTATGAAGGAGCTCTAAAACCACTGCAAGAAAGGAAGTGCAACTTAACTCTGGAGGATCCACCCAAAAACTGTGGTGGTCAATGGCAACAAAGTAGCCGGACGTTGTTGCCTACACCCTGGTAGGTCTGCTGGGCCCCAGTGGACAAAAGTATGTAAAAAGCGCGTAAATTCGAAAAACGGGCCGTGCCAACTCAAATCTTGTCCGATTAAGCTGAAACCTCGGCAGATTAGGTCTGAAGGTGTATCGAGACTCTGATAACAAGGGCGTTCGAAACGGATGAAAACTCGCGAAGAAACCATGAAATTCGGAATCGGGTATTTGGCTTCGAGAAATATTGGGCCAGACAGTCTGAGACTTGTGGGAAGGTGTGGATGGCTCGTTCAAAGGGCTGTAAAGGCCGCAAAATCGATTGCCGGTGTCCGTTTGTGAATCGGAGTTGATTTCGTCAAGATAGAGGGAGGGAAGGTGCCAAAAAGCGAGTTTTCGATGAATTGGTGTAACTATTGCCAATCCTGAGCTATCTGTCTGAAATTCAAGCGTGGGCCTCGTTTATATGTAGACTCAAGGCTCCCAGTGTATGAAGGCAATCGGATAAGAATTGGGTTTGAGAAATTAGTGGGGTCTCTTTCGCAGGGGGGGGAAAAAGAGGGGTAACGGGGCCAGTTTTCCACCCAGCAACAATAAAGGTCCTGTGAAAGATATGCCCTATCATAGGGTGGGTAATCAGAGGTAAGGAATCGATTCGCAGTGCCTTTTTGTTGATATCTGTTGTGGTTGTTGGCTTATTGTCGAAAAACCTTTTTGCTTGTGTGGTTGTCGCCCTCTGTATCCGAGATCACAACTGTTACTCTCTGCGAAAACAAAATTACTATTTCAGTTTATTGGAACAACTATTGAATTCATAAGTATGCCTGAAACAAGAGTTGTCTTTTTGAATGCTGGATTCTGACAGCATAGACAAACAGGGTATTGTGCTGCCCTTGTACAAGTTCATTGAGTTGACTCCCATCAACAAAGTAATTTATTTTCCATCCGTCATGGAACTGTAAGTCTACTTAGTGGTACTAGGACTTATATTGCTTAACGAGACACCCAACATAAGGAATATTAAATACCAATTTGACTGGTCATATATCAAGATTATTTGATAGCTTTGGGGGATGGAAAGGCAGCTTCAAAAGAGGTTTTTCTATGCTGGCAATATAATATAACAACAGCCGAGTCACTACAGTCTTACCAACACCTGATACAAGTGTTCTTTTATAAGAACATTGTACAAATAGAAGTTCACAAGGTTCAATCAGTAAATTAACTTCATATGGGAAACAGATTCAAGACAAATATGTTTGGCTTTCCAAATGTACATTTCCAAATATTGTTCTCCTTGTTATTTGTCTTGCAATTCTACCCTCCGACATTGTAGCTGACTGTATACCTATAATGTTAGACTTTGAAAATCACATCCATGGACTATTTTCTCGTGAGCTTCTCTACATAACTATTCTTCCTGCCACTATCTTCCCATTGATGACCCATGCTCTATTTGTCTGCTAAATGTTTGGTAACCTTTGACCAAGATCTGCCACATCAACTAATAGATTGCCTTCTGCTGTCAGTGACAGAAACGGGTGTACTCTGGACACATCGTATCCTTGCTATCTCTTGATCTGCCAATAAATAGTTTCCATACTTTCATGCAATGCCTGAGTGGACACCATCTGCATATGCATGTCATAAAAGACATCAACATCCATCATGCAAACACAGATACTTTGCACCCTTTCAGATGCCTTTATTAATTTGATAGCATCAGCAGGCAAGGCATCAAACCAAAAACCAAATTCATTTTTCATCAGTGGTGTAGGTGAATGAATTGATATTCATATGGTATCATTGTCATGATTAACTTGAAAATGATACATTGTCAAAACCTGATGAGTAGTGTTAGCAACAAAGTGGATCGGTTCGTTGCGGATCTAATCAAGACGGGGTTCGACACAGATTGGATCTGAGATTTGGAGGAAGTTCTGAGGTTTGTCCGAAGCTGTTCACGAACTGTCTGTCTTCGAACGACAATAGATAAGCGAGTTCTAGTCCGATGGGCTTGATGGTTAGTATATCGTGTAGTTCTGTACGCTAGCTACAAGATGAACAGAAATTGGAACTGTTCGGAAAAGAATTTGCTAACTTAAGTATGTTGCAGTTGTGTTCTGAAATGCTTTGGTTTATTGGGAATGGTTTGGCAAGGATGAGCTTCACTCAAACTAAACCGGTTCGTCAATGGTAAGTATCCTCGGTTGTTCGTTGCCAACACTACTCTTGACTCAGGAGATTTCCTTATGTACACATGGCATGAATCAGAATTCACAACCAATGCTGAAATCTCCTATTGAGTAGGTCTCAATTGTACTAACAATGATAACTGACTGAGAATAATCACATGAGCACAGAAGTGTTCAAGTGCACTTACAGAAAACTTCCTGCACATGATTTAACATTGTTTAAGGCTAGTGAAATATCCTAATTACCATTCTCAAGATAATATATAATTGTTTGAATGAAAGTTGCAATAAGTTATCACATGTCTGAATCATTCATAAGCTATATCAAGTGATCATCTGCACCTGTGATTGATGAGAGAGGATAGCGAAAGCCAGTGAGGATATATTAATCTTCAAGGAATATATTGGGAACTGAGTTTATTCTTATCTACCTGTAAGTTGTAATATATACAAAAGCTAACTAAAAAGGTGGAACTCCATCATTATATATACAAAATCAGTTTCTATCCAAAGAATAATGGCAAACGGTATGGGAATAACTTTAACCATGAAAGTTGAGTCATTTTGATATTGAACTGTTTGTGCCATATGTCAATTGTTTTGTATTTCCAATCCTGTGGCAGCGGATACAGAATGAACATCCTCATATCCTTGTAGTTAATTTATATTTTGAAGTTCAATTCCATCCGAGTTTTAATTCATATATAAAACAATACCAGTGATATCGTCAACAAATATGCTTGCCACAATCTGGCTTTTAGTTTCTGTCTTCCTGATCTCAATTATGTGACAATATGTGAAGGATAAGATAACATCACCAGTCATAGGGATATTCCCTATATTACCAACATACCTTGGAATTTGTTAACCAATTGCTTGTAATCTAGATCTTGCAATGGAGTTCAGGCAAACTTTTTATGAATGTTTTTGTTAAGTTACAATAGGACTTGTCGAATAACCAAGAAATATTTCTGATCACATCTTGCTCCCATAATATTTACTAGTCGTTATTAAAGTATTTCGATTAGTCAATGAGTCAAAAGCTATTTTAAATATGCATGGAACAATTAGAGTCGCTAAAAATGGTATTCGGCATAGTTCCTTTTTTACAATTATAGAAGTCTTTTTTCCAGCTACAGGAAATAGTTTGTAGTCAAGGCTATTGCTATGTATTCGAATTTACCATTGAAAATTGCAACAAACTGTTTCTTACGAGAATATTATGATACAGTTGAATTCCCCAACTGAAAGACATGCACTGAAATGTTTTTCCTAGAACAATGTTATTTGGATATATTTTATTGCATAAGCAGAATATTTGATCGTCACCTTCCACTGATTAAAATGGTTAATAGTTTTGTTCCTTGAAGGTATAGTAAGACTGAATTTGTTCTGGTAAGGAGTTTGCCAGAATAATTTGAATTGAATTGGATGAAGTTTTTAATTATGTATACAGGTTATGGTGTTGCCTGAATAAACAATTATATTTAAATCGTTTGATATTATACATTAGTTGTGTTATTATTGAAGCGTTCCACATTCAGAGCACAACCATGCTTTGGTTCATTGGTGGTCAAAAATGATTAATAATCTTGCAATCAAAATGGGTTCAGAATCAGCATGATCAATGATATGTCTTAGAGAGTCATCGATTCTTGCGATACATTCGTTGTGGATATGCAAGGATTAGGGTTGAGTTGCGAAATTGTTATCTATGAACTCGCTTGTAGATATTTTAATGGTTACAGTTTCCACATTTATAGACTTTAAGTCATGGACTCTAGTGTAATGGTTTTCACGCATATGGCAAATATTCATTCTCTTTTTTCTTTGTAATGGCTGCAAGGGCGCACTTAGCTTGTCAATATGCCTGCCTTATTTAATGCACTTCACTCGCTGGTGTCCTTGGCTTGTGATTGCACTTAACACAGAGGTTTACTTGACAGGCGAGGCGGGATATGGGCTGTGAATATATAGGTACCTCTGCGAAGTAGATTGGCATAGTAGCAATAATTGTTTTCCCCTAAAACTCTAATCTATTGATTTGAATTAGTTTGCAACTGTATCTACTCTTCAACTCTTATAGATGGTGTTAGATGCATGTACACCTAAACAATCTTGAATAACAGTACAGCCATCATAAGAAGTTGCAATTTAACTGTTGGGCATAATGTACTTCACTAACTCATCATATAATTGCTGAGGTCATTGTTTCAGTCTGTAGATACACCGATGTGAGTTTTTATTCATGCCATTCAACCTGCTTCAATTAGATAGGTACATATTGATTACTTCTTAAGTATATTGAAAAATAAAGCTTTAGTGACATTGAGTTGAACACATTTCAATCCCCTACAGGCAGAGAATGGAGTAAATATCGAATGCAGCATTCTCAAACATCAGGTAAGAATATCATATGGTATGCAGAACAATATTGTTTCTAAATTGTTTTTAGATGTGTCAGATTTCCTATTGTTGCATTTTGCATTTTGCATCTTATTCAATTTATATACCCACTTGTAGTCAATTATCCTGCAATTTGTTTGTCAGAGTACAACATCTCCAACTTCACAATCTTGCCATGACAGATGTTCCACTTCCACCTCATTCTTGAAGTCTGATAATTATGGTTTCTATTGGGCTTCATAATCGGTTAACACTTCATGCAACATTTCTGCTGCTAGCAAACTGAGTTCTGAAGTTTCCAGTGAGATAAATTGTCAACATCGCCCTGCATAGTTATGTGGAAAACTTGTACATTATCAATGTAGACTGTCTAACAATATTAGGAAAAGTTAACCTTTTTTCATACTCATGTCAATGTAATCTGAGTGGTCTTCAGGGGATATCCTGCAGTACTTGTAACATGGGGTTGTTGTAATCAAACACAGTGTCATTTTCAAATTTACTGTTAGGTTAATGATGTTCTAGATCTTTGTCGAACACAAGATATAAATCAATTTCAATTTCATTTTCATCTTCCTTCTGGATTCTGATGATGTTCTTGATTCCATGAATGAGATTGAATGTATGTGTGTTATTGAAATTCATTGTTTTTGAGATGATGGTGGTTTGATATAAAAGTATATGGAGATTCATAATTATCATCTAATAGTTCTGTCGAGAAGGGTGGTTCTGGAATACCTGATCATTTTCTATTATGGAACGTTCGAATAACTAATATTATTACATACCTATTTCCTAAAACAAATAATATGAAAATTCATGTTGAATATCACTTTATCCCTGTAAGATATATTTCATCAAAAGGCAATTATTAATTCTTTCTGGTGTGTTTCATAGAGATTCTGGAATGGGATTGTGATGTGTTATATTCAGATGGACGGTTTAAATTCAATTAATTTCAATATTGGTGGGAAGAAAGATGATATTATTAGTAACATGTGTTCAATTTAATTCAGGAATAAATGCTAACTGGTGATGTTTTTATTAGGCGTATCAAGTAAGAATTGCTGTTTGTGCTAATGGTTGAAGTTTCATTACTGTAGTTGAAGGATCTTTATTTAACATTCACTACTAAATGGTGGAAAGTACAAGATCATTGGTCAATTATTATTAAATATTGTTTACCGAGTTCAATACTTCCATACCAGGATGTATAAACACAAACAGCTAGAAATGTAGAATTACTGTTGCAAATAGAATTAGGTAATGAAGAAAATATCAATTGTAAGCAAGAAACGTATGATAATCACCAATGTGCAATATTACTTTGCGAATATGTATACATGTAGGGTGCTTGCTGATCCTTTACTTCGAATTTCTTGTGTGTGACAGTCAAAGCTGTGTGCAAAGTGTATATTCGAAGGCAAACACACCTGCCAGTCAAGTGCACAAATGAATCCATGTGTGCCTGTAGTTCAAGGGCAACTGCAACCGCAATTACGTTTTGCACCTCTTTATGCACAGCCCTCCTGCACCTCAGCATTTATAGATTTAATAAGAACAACATGTGGCGAGTACTCATTGGGATGTTTTCACAAGTTTCGCCACTGTGAAATTCTATTTTGCCTACCTCATTATAGATTCAGTGAACAGGGAAACTCCACCACCAATTGTGATTCGAATATCCAGACAGATACTATCTATACGCAGCTAAATCTATCAGAAAAGAAGAAAACAGTAGAGAGGTAAATCAAGAAACGATGTGATTTTTCCAAAAACCTCCCGATCCTTTAATACTCTCAAATCAACTAAAGATGCTCACATCCCAAGGTTCAGTATGGCATGATCGGGATTTCAGTGACGTCAAGTCAATTACCGCGAAGGTTGCATTTCGTGTTCTTTGTGATTCTGGGTTAGGTAGTTAGAGACTGATTTCAAGATTATCAGGTTGCTGTTACTCACTGCATGGGTAGTTGTAAAAGGCACATTGAACAAGAGAGTAGAGAGATTGGTAGATTGGCTCCCATTCCATGATTTGATTCATCTCCCTAATGTACGTATCATTAATAATCAATGGTTGTGGATCCGACGTTTACTGAAGAAAGGCAGAAATACGATGATCATTACCTTATGGAGTGACCAAACAAGTTGTGTAGATGCATTGTCCTTGGCTTGTCACAACTGTAGCTATTCTTATTGATGATGTTGCTCACCCTATATGGCTTAACAGGCCTGTGATCAAACAATTTGGACTTTCAGGTCTTCAATTTGTTACAGTTTCAAGACAATTCTCAAAGTCAACGCCAAATACCATTTCTATAAGTTTTCCCTGAATCGGGAAAATAACCATGTTGCGCCAATTCCGTACAACAGCCAAGGGCACATTGGATGCTTCAATTAAAACCTATTGAGCCTTGTCATAGACTGACACTGCATTTGTGTATATATAGCCCATGGCATTGTGTTCAGTCCTCCTCAAGAAGTATTCGTAACTGTCACAGCTATACAGTACACATAGTTCTTACTGATGCAGCCATGCAGCGTGCACACCTTTTGATCAACAAGACTACACACGTGTCACGTAAGTGCAATGTACACCTTAACATAACGCAATATTTACAGCATGCAACGTTTCTATCATGCCCTGAATTGCTCTCACATCTCCGGCGACAGTTACAGTACAATGATGTTACTGAGAATGTTTGATATTAAGTTTTTATAAACACAGTTTCCCTTTCTAAAAGCCATGCTACACGTCGCAGCCAGATTGGAGCACATCCTATAAACTACTATCTCCTTTGCAGTCATCCACCGACTCTGACTCTACATCCTCATCCTTATCCTCATCCTCATCCTCGTCTTTATCCTTCTCATACTCAACTTTTTCATCATTCTCATCCTCCTCATTCTCGTCCGGATCATCACCCAGCTGGGGATCACAATATAGCTGAGCACGACTCCTGGCACGGTGAATGTCATCATGCTCGATGTCGCTATCATTGTCGCCCTTGTCAATCCCATCCTGAGCATCAAATAATAAATCTTGAGCAATGGGGATACAGATTGCAGCAATGATCGGAGTCTCAATGTCCGGGTCAATCAACAGGGCTTCCATCACAGTCTTGTGTAATACCACTAGATGAGGCTCTGCCACGGGCTGCATGTTATTGGCTCATTTATTGTGTAGAATAAGGTTGTTGAGAGTCACCCTGATGGACTTGTTTACCTTCTGTCTCAATGAAGACGGGAGATCGTTCCATATATTGATGAGATCAGTGTAAGTCTCTGCAAATTGTTAAATCAATTGTATGAATTGTGAAGGCCGCACAGTCATACTTACCACCGTCATTATCTCGAATGAATTAGTACTTCCACTAGGGTCTATTGTGCCGCATTTTGAGGTCATCGATTGCAACATTTGTTGGAACTAAACCTGCATTTCTTTGCTACTCTGTCTGTGCGTAATGCAATGCCATACATGTTAATACAATCAGTGACGCCGGTGTCTACTCTCGAATGCAGTCGTGGCAGCACTCCGAAAGCTCATTGCGTTTGGGCATTTGTTGGAAGAATTATATATATTGACATCATGTAATATCCTCGGCAAGAAAGTAGCTAGCTCACCCTACCCACTCATGGGCCTTCTTGATCATGTGCAATTTGACTGCTTTGCAACTGTTCTTGATCAGGTATATGGCTGGTTGGTCAGTGCGAATGCAATTCTGTTAGATACCAAACTATCTTGAGATACTCCTTCTGACATTCCTGGAAGCTAATATTGACCAACTCTTGGAATTGTATAAGCTATCAGAACAAAATCAGCTTCAGTTGGAAATGCTGTCTCGCTAAGCTGTTGCTTCTCCATCATTCGACGCATTGTCTCCAGTACAGCAGTAACTTGTAGGTCACATGGTGCAAGGTCACTGTGACTGCCATATCGTTGACTACTGAACGACGATGGTGTCCTCGGCTGACACGATGGGATGAGTTGTGATACCGATGATGATGGGTGTGGAATCTGAAGGTGACCATTGTTTGTTACTGAGAGAATTGCAATGTTGGAAATGACCCTGGGTACTCACAACATCAAAATGCAGGCTTGATTGGGGGTAGGCAAAGATAGTGTCAGGGCTGGATTTGGGGCGGAAACAATAGGTATTGATGCTGAGGAGACCTGGTAGTCCAAATCGAATCTTCGATACATGGGGTTGTAGCCATCGTCCGCTTTAGGTTACGTATTTGTTTCTGCAAAGTGAGTTTGGTATTATGACTGTTTGCTGTAGGTGGTATTGCGGTGCCAGGAGTAGCCGGTACTGCTTTTGCAATTGAGGATTCAGAATTTTACTGTAGCTTTGTTGTTCGGGTCATTTTCACAACGGAGGAATGTTTGAAAGGCAGGAATGTCAGGAAGGCAGAAATAGAGTGCGATTACGATGTTAACCATGGGCAATGCAGTGTGGAAAAGGACTGACACATCACTGAGCATTGAATGTAAAAATGTTTCTCATAAAGGGGAAGATGCACACAATGTTGTATTTGCTTATCACAAAAGTGTTGCGTCTGATTAGTCAATCAAATACAAACAATACCAAAAAAACCCAAATGAGAATAAAAACAACTCTGAAGATTGCTGAAATTACTCCACCCGACTGAAAGAGCAAATGCAAAGATCCAATTCAACCCAACCCCCAGATGTGAACCAAATATGTGTTTCAGTATGTTAGTCATTCGAAGCACTGTTGGACGTACCGAACACCATAACTCAAATTGCTGACCCATTGATGGTGGCATCAAACGCGAGGCCTCAAGCTGTGTGAAGCTCATACAGGTATTGACATCTTGGTGCGTACCGATTGGCGCAGACTTCCACGACTCATTAACACCCACCGATACCTACGAAACGTAACACATTGTCAATTGCTCTGTTTTCTCCTGCTCCACCAAACCTTGTAATATTTGCGACCTAGCCTCCCACTGTTGCGGTGACTCCACCACCGCTCGCAACATTGCCTGTGCAATTCATGCTTTCTCCGCCATTTGTGCAAAGCTGCTCTCATTGACTACTCAAGCACAGAGGATGACATATCTTGGAGAGAGGCAAACTCAACATGGTGAGTAGCAGTGACCTCCGGTTGTGTCATTGGCAAATGGTTTATGGCAACATACCTGAGAGCAGGTGTGGGGCACTCTACCGGTTCAGGGACACCAGGTGTTTCCAGGGGAGATGATCATGTTGGTGGTGGTGATGGTGGTGGTGGTGGTGGTGGTGGTGGTGGAGTAGCTCTTGCAATCCTTTGAGGCGCAACTGCAATTGCTTTGAGAACAACCACAACAATGACAGGGTTGTAAGTTGTAACAGAAAACAAGGTGGCCACAGAGCCATTGGCCTTGAGTTGATTCACATTCCATGTATTCAGCGAGGTTTCGCTGGGAATGACTAGTCATCCAAAAATACAACTGACATCTCTGGCAAGATATAGGCAACTCACAGCATGGTGTACGGCCTTTGTGGTAAGCTTCTGAACTCGTAAGAGATGACATATATTTGATCTGTGGTGAAAGAAGACATCGTCCCAACTGTCATTTCTTTCTGGGCCGTAGATTTAAAAATCGACAATGTAAACCCTGAAGTGGTACTAGGATACATGTGCTGGCTGGGTAGGGACGGCATTGGTGGCAATCTCATCGAGTGTCGTTTCTTGTGGTGGTCAGAGGCAATGATGGTCTGTGGTGTTACACATTAGTGGGAGGGTGGCTTCAGCTACGGTGATCCGGAATACCAGGTGTCTTTGTTCGAATGGCCTTTGCCACGTTGGGGCTTGTCGCAGTGTGAGACATCAGAGACATCAGAGTCGAGGTCAGTATTGGTAGGTAAAGGTGTGTTGCCTTTGTGATATAAGTTCATCTACACTGCAGTTTTATCTGAACAGTCTTTGAAAAATACCTGGACCCGACTCCACTATTCTATTTATCCTGGTTGAGCCCATGCCCTATGCTTCCACATCACCTGAAACTGGGCAAAGTGCCTTGTAGTAACAGGGTCCAAAAAAAGGATAAAAAAATTGAGACAATCGGGACATCATCTTTGACACCGTAAATGGCATACATCTGAAAAAGGCCCTATGTATGCTGGGCTATCAACTGCTTTACGAAACCATCGAGGTGGAGAATGTGCTTAATTACATCAGTTATGGATGGGGAGAATGGGATCATTCAGGGTGGCATTGCAACGTTCTGAGCTGTAAATGAGGTATATGAGGGGCCGGCCAGGGTTAGGGATAAAATGTCTGGAAACGACAATGATGGTCTCAAACAGGTAATGATTTCATACATAGAGATGATAGAGAATTGAAATTGAAAGAACGTACAGGAGTATATACACAGTGCAGAATTGGCCATCAAGGTGCTTTGAATAGTATAGAGTGGGTTGCAGAACAGTTATAACCTTTTGGATATCCAAAGCCATTGTTGATATCAAAATTGTACGTGAAAAGGAGCTTTCTTGGGTGTCAGCGATCTTTGGTACTTCTCTTCCGATGTGAATGATGCACCTCATGTTGTATACAACTCAGAGAGTCGTATAAACAACTGTTCAGCGTGAGATTCACTCGTTATGCGAATGTAAGGTCAAAGGGTCGAAGTCTGTCAGATTCGGATCCTACTATATGGCAGCGACTTCAAGTTCCATCATAATCAACCAGTGTGGTACCAATATCAGTCAGAACCTGCAATATAAAGTTCTGGAACTGTCACCGGCATCTATGTCAGTAAATAGGCCTCTCCGGGCACCACCAATGGGCACTGCTCGGTGGTGTCATGTACTCTGAACTTGGGTCTTACCACACAAAACGAGTGCTATCACATGTTTTTGTCCGCCTGTCGTATGCTCCGTCTGGTCAAACATCATAAAAGTAATCAAACAAGCAAGTCCATGGATTCTTTCTTATATTTGCGTTACAATTAGTGTTAAATCAGGCTCTAGGCGTGGCAACATAGGGACAAAGTGTGTCTGCAGTATACCGCTTATTAAGTTTCCTAGGCCATGCGGCGCAATTACACTACCCCTGCTTGGCAACCCTCACAATATTCTGCCAAGAGCATATACAGCCCTCAGCATTGTCTACGCCCTGCGCACCATGGCTTCCAACCAAACTCCAAATAGCTTTTGCCCAGTTTACTAGAAACATTACAAGTGTGACCTGTTGCTTTACAAACAGATCGACAGCGTCCATGCTCGATATCGCACCCAACTTCTTGAAGCGATGACAGACTCTATGACCCCAGAACATGTTCAAAAATACTGTCAGCGTTGCGTCGATGATTCACAGAGTGGTGTTCAGGCCAACCATGACCACGTTGACGGTCCTGACGCTATTTCTCCGTTGCACATGTCACCTTCTCTATAACCATCCTAATTTGACCGAAGTACAAATATCTTCTCATTTCCCGATATTGGAGCCCAATTACATAAGTTCCGACTGACGAAGAGCACAATGCTGAGCAATCCTTGGATGTCCTCTTCCATCCTTTTTACAGTTAGGAGCAGTACAATTTTGCAGTGCTGGACACATAGAAAGGTCGTCGCGCCAATGTCATCGACGACTTCCTGAAGGGCAACAGTCAGTTTAAAGAGTGTGTAAATCATTATTGAAATCTAATTACAATCTCCACCAGAAAATTGAGGCGATGGAGAACGGACTTGACCATGACTCCTTGAAGAAATCCATATTGAAGATGGTATCGAATGTGCAGCATCCGAGTGCAATTGGGATTTGGCACTGTGACCTTATAGTGTGTGCATAATGGCTTCTCCAGCAGCCAGCATAAGAGGAAAATTTTTCAAACACAACGATACGTTTCTTCAATGATGCTGGGCACCCTGTTTTCAATATGATGCAAACTGGAGACTGGTAGTGGGACATTCAGGTAATCTTCCTTCTTAGTATACCCTTTACTAACCCTTTACAATGCCTACAATTGTGTAGACAACACCACCCGACAGTGATACGCAGGAGACAATCATATTCATGTCTGATGGCACCCACGTCACGAACTTCCCTGGCCACCAGAAGGTATGGCCGAAATATATGGCGATCAGCAACTTATCTGCCACTGCATGGATGAAGCACACAATGAACATTGTGTTGTTGGTTGGCCTTTTGCCCATTCCAGTCAAGATGCGCGATGTCCCCCTCAAAAGAAGAAATGCTCAGAAGGAGCATAACCGAAATATCTGCCAGAATGTGCTGCAGCAAGTGATGCAATCCCTACACATTTCAGTGACCCGCACCATCTATGCTCGCTGTGCGGATGGCAAATTCAGGGATTGTTATTCGAAACTGGCTGCATAGATAGCCGATTACCCCGAGCGCCGTGACCTTCACAATATCAAGAATGGTGTATGCTACCGGTGCGAATACTGATTGCAGGAAATGGGTAATCTACCCCGCCGCCAACAAGAGTGACACAACCTCCACGATCCTATTATCTATTATATACTCATTGATGCAAATATATCTGAGAGCATCGCCGATCTCAAATGCCACAATGTCAATCCAGGCTACAACATGTTCTTGTATCTTAATTGTAATTCAAGCGATCTTCCCAAGTCTTATCTACTCCCCACGATGCAAATTGGGATGTTGCAGCACCTCCTGCCATGGGTTCACGAATTTCTTGAGCAGCATTAGCGGCATGGCAAGTTCAATGATATCTGGCTCTCCGTGCCTACATGCCCTGATATAGAAAAGACCAGATAAGTATGAGAGGAGGTTTCACGTTGGAATGGAGGAGAAATCAAGACGATAATACGATTTGTTGTGGGTATTGTATGCAATGCTCTGTGGGACCCAAGCCCTTCTCAGCAAAGTGTTCTTGACCATGCAGTTGAGCTCACTTGCTCTCCTATTGAGTTCAATTTCTATTGCCAGTATCACACTAACAGTCACTAAATACAATACCTCATGAGCAATGCTCTACATCGTATTCACATTTCAGAGTATTGGTTTCAATAATTGAGGGCTGGGAAACGATTTGCAGCAGAGGCGAATGGGGGAAGTACAGATTTGTGTGCCGAGCTGGATGCCGAGTTGGAGGAAAACAAAAAGAAAATATTGGGATTTCGACAGCACAATCGCGATGCCAGTAGAGGTATTATCAATATGGAAATGGCCAAAAAATTGAAGAGGGTAGCGATTTCAACTTTCCCACGATACATCCCAGGGAGTACTTCCAAGAGTAGATACAATAGTACAGTTCGCTTAAACAGTGGTCGACTGAGATCTGAGAAAGTTCTAACCCAAAGCAGATTAAGGACGGGTTTAATTCCTCCAATATGGCTGGTGATTACTCTACACAGATATTCAACTATTACCTATGGTGTGATGCAGTCGCTGTCAGAAAGGCAAATCGTGAAGGATGGAGTCGTAAACGAGCTGCTACACAGATGACGTACGTGACATGGGAACGGATGGCGGAAGGAACCACTACCAATAGAAATCGTGTAATGAGGTTCATATCTGCACAGCAGAACAAACGAAAAGAGAAAGTCATGGATTTTGAAAGCCCGTTGAAAATAATCAGTGACGAGATCCTCCAAAATATTATATACACTGCCACCGATTGTGACTTACATTCCAAGCAGGTAAATATCGATTCAGATCATCTCTTAAGCAGTGCTGCCGCAATTTACCATGGATTTGAGGTAGAATCATGTAACATGCAAGACAAGCGCATCATTAATAAGATCAGATGTACTGGATATAAACGATGGTATTCTGGGGCTGCCCGCTAGGACTGGGTCTGGGTTCAATCTTCACAATGTAAGGTGGGGCAGAAGATGTCTTACAAGGCACTGCAGGGACGTGTACCTTACCGTATGTTTCGTTTATTCAAGCTGCGAATTGTACATCTGCGCTGGACTAATACCTTTTGACTAGCATACATTGAAGTGACGAAACCTGCCAACAGTGGAATGGCGGAAAGTGTATTGCAGCTGGTCAGGGTACTGAAACCATTTTCCAGAGGTGCATATGCAGTTCATAGTGCAGCAAATATTGTGGGTGTGGCTCACATGATTCCAGAGGAGCCCATTTTGTAGAAGTGGGAGAATAAAGGATGGATAGTCAATAGTTGTATAGATCTAGTGGCCAGGAATGTGGATTATTATATATTGGAGGACAAGTTGAATACAGAGGTGAAGAGGGTATAAACGGTGTTTAGAACTGTCAGGGGTTAAGAACTGTAAGATGTTAGAACTGTAAATTGACAATATCCTGTGCATACCATCATCGTTGCAATATCCCAAGCAGTGTTGCCTCCGAGCACCAAGAACCATGCAATTCACCGGCCAGACGAAGAACACAGTATATTAAGCATCCAAGGGCGTTGTGCAGAGTGACATGTGACCATGAGAATACCCAGCTCCAGAAGTTGCTTTTGCAGTTCCTCAGATCGTATCGTTATGGACTTACAAGTTACCCTGACAACCGACATTGCAGGTGCTCCTGGATCTCCACCCACGCCATGGGGTGATTAATATGCGAGGGCACAAGGATTTCTTCCCGATCTTTGAGTAACGGTATTGTAGGTTTTTAGGTTACAGCACATATTTTATTCAGGATGTAGTACTGAACCTCACAGGAGGTTGCCATGGGGTGTACCGGTGCTAGATACATCCTGCATACAGGTTGAAATAACTCGGGTACCATGAAAGCCATTGTAGGTAAGTAGTTATAGTTGCCTGAAAATGGGATCAACCTTGTACAATGATCCACAGGGTAGTTTTGGGTCAATCTCGGCAATGGTGTGTGCTCGACCCAGTCATCCTGCAAGATGTTATGGGCAGCACGAAGATACACCTCCACAATCTGATTATGATACTCCTCAAGGCCGTCCATCTGCATGGGAAATGTGTTTGACAATGGGTGATTCTTTCTGATGTGGCTATAGATACTTGTCTGGAAACAGATCTTGGACTCATCGCATTAATAAGTGATTGTGTTGTCAGAGATTCCATTGTTGCACATCACATGAGCCATGATGAACCTGTACTGCTGTTGTGAGTCTATATCGACAATACACAGCCGGTAGGTAACTATCTGTGTCACCCAATAAATACAGAGTCGTATCCGAGTGTCTCAGCATAGGACCGATAGTGGTTAAAAAGGGGCAAAGTCGATTGTGGTGTGATCTCTAAGTTGTGACTGCAGTGGCAGTGACCAAATAGTTCTGTTGTTGGAATAAGCCGGGTTGTATATTTGCTAACATGATGGGCAGATGCTGACCTACAGTATTATGTATTTAACGATCACTGGGCAATAGGAATATCTGAGGACAAATTCACTAATTTCAATAGTGTCAGTATGACCGCAGCCCAGGTTTGTCATGCAGGAGACGAATCACATTACCAGAGAGAATATCACCTGCAGTGACCGATATCTTTCATTGCCAGGTTACAGCTCCAGGAACCACACTCCCTTCATTCTAATCTTCATCTTTTTATTTGGTGTTTGCTTTGGCCGCGATTTGGGCCTTGCCCAATGGGTTATTGATTAGCTTAGCCGAGCTGTCTACCACCACTGGGACTATAGCCTGAGCGCCTTGATCACTGGCTGCTGGTCATTGTAGGTTTCCACAATCAGGCCAATCAAGGCCGTCATACAGTCGTCTTGTAGCTGATCTCATGAAGAGGCCATCGGAGTAGTTCTTTGTGTCTCCTGGTGGTGAACTGTCCACTGGAATGCTGATAATATCGCGGCCGTGTGTGCTGATCCGCAGGGAAGCAGCTTCAATGTCGAGAAATTAAAAAGATTCTTGTGGTAGGAGTGTACCAAGATTCAGTAACAGGTACCATCAGGAGAGTGTCACCATTGTTTGAAAGTCTCAATGCTGGCGATATATTTCGGCCCCTAGTGTTCAGAATTCTGCTCAGAGGGAGAGCATGGTCAGAACTATCAATTGACTGATTGATGGGTGGAAAACCAATCAATGGGCCATCATACTTGTTTATGATTATGGTAAGTGCACAGCCACATGTATCCATGTGGATGTTGATCGCACTAGCTGGGTCATTGTTCTGCCACATCCAGGCAATGTAAAAGGAGAACTTCAGTGTCTGGAACTGCTGCTCAATATATCACGGTCAGTCCCACTGGGGACTCCTAGAACCCTTGTGTAGCAAGTTAGATATTGATACTGATACCTTCACATATTTCTGGAAAATGTTCAAATTAAGGTTTATGAAGCTGAGAAGGACACCAGGGTCAGTTGTGAGATTGCAGTCCGCAAGTACTTGGCCTCGGTGATCCGTTTAGTTCCATGCTGAAACCTGTTATATTGATGACAAGGTTGGGAAAGCTGACCTCTAAGGCTCTGAATTGAAACTTTTCTGCCATACAATTGAATCTGAACAAATGAAGAAATGGCGGCACTATCTTCATGTGCTCATCATGCTCCAGCTCATTGGTGGTGTAGATAAGGATGTCAGCGAGGCAACACATGACAAGTTCATCATTTTGAATCTGCAGACAATTGTTGATGTCAGCATGACCAGTAATAAGACGATTAGTACTGCTAAACTGCATGAACATGTTATCGAACTAACTTTATCATGTTGGGACTGTACTCTTCAACCAGTTACCATTTGTAATAGCAATTGGGTGATAGATACCAGAAAGATCAAGTTTCATGACTATCCCCATTCTACCAATATGCTCAAGTTTCACTGAGAACAATGAAACAGGGTACCAATTGTTGATTGTTCCCATATAAAGATCTCATAAGTTGACAGTGACTTTCAAGCTGCCATTCTTTGTGATTTGTAAAATATATCAGTCCTTGTACCAGTCATGATCACCGCTTGATGAAACAATTGCCCATGACTGTTTGCATGTATGGCTTAGGAGGTTTAATTCGATCTGCGACATGTTATCCATCGGTCTACAAGGCATCATGTTAGCAGCTCCCAAAAACAATAGATGATTACCTGGCCTGCACGGACACAGTTTCCTTGCCTCATCCATGATGAAAATTTCAATGAAATTGTGAAATTAGGCTGATATAAAACCATCATTGTCAGACAGTACTTCCAGCACTCCCAGGCTGGTATTGTCCGCTCAATTTGAAGATGTAAGTACTAAGTGGTGATGAAACTATTGCAGCGAACTTGTGTGGAATCCAGGATCCAATGTTTCCAAGTGTTTTATTGATGGGAATCTCAGTTTTCAAGTACTTTTCTTGTATCCGAGGTGGCTGGTATCAATTATTGCAAAACCGTCAATGTGTAACTATTGAGGGTAACTGACACTGCGGCTCTCTGTTCGCTGGTCCAGCATCGGGGTTTCTTGTCTCAGATCATGAGACATGTTGCTCCTGGCAGGTCGTTGTGCTACCTCATCTGTAGGTAAATGCAGCGCAAATCTCATTACTTTCAAGAAGGTCATCAAATTCTGTTGCTGGAAGAAACAAAAAGACTGGAGGCTGAACAACGCTCTATTTCGATGATATTTTGGTGTCTGCATATAAGGTTTCATCAGAATTTCCATCCAGCGTGACTACTTACGACCCACTGTTGCTTCTATTGCCCGTAACTCGCAGCTATTTCCAGTCATTATCCAGGTTCCAAAACTGAAACCAAGGTAAATGCTCAACCTAGTCAGAAGTCCAAATATGCTCAATTGAAACACCCTATTCGTCAATCAGTTCAATGGCTACCGAGGAAATACTGGATATAAGTTGTTGTTGTGTGACACAAAAGGTGTCATAGTTGCCATTTGGCGAAGTCTAATAGTATGCCAACATATACTTTCATACAACTAGACAAATATGAGTTCAGTGGTACAATTTGCAGTTTGAGCTGAGATTATTTATCCAAAAAGAAACGTGATAATCACTAATCCCTGGGTGTATATCTAAAAATGTTAGACTGGGGTCCCTACGACCTGATAACATATCCACCTAAAAGAGGGAATAATATATTGGCCTCCGAGCAAGTACGAGTGGTAAGGGGTTGCTGGATGACACTGGAGGTATCATACTTACCATTTGAATGCCAATATATACTTTTTATTAAAAGTACCAAAATGTTTTGACTGAGACCATGGTCTTCTGAAAATCATTGGTCAACATCATCTCATGGCCATCAAGGTCTGAGCTGGCAGTAAATAGTTGTTCTTCTGGCACACACTGGGGTCTCTGCCACTTCGACATCATCTTCATTTCTGTTCCTCAACACTCAATGTTGTCTCATTCAGATTGCATTTGTAAGTGAACAATTCTTACAAGAAATTGGTGTAAGCCATGTGCTAAATATATCCACCAAGAGCGGTTCAGATATTGACTAAAAATAACATCAGTTGGGCTTTCCAAAATAGCACTTGATTTTAATGAAATTCATTGTGCCTGCACATTATCAATAACATTACCATTAGAACCAACTCTCTCAGTAGGTACAACTGCAGCTTTCTCACATTCATTCTCTCTCGCCAAGCCAGATACAGGGAGAAGTGTACTAGTTCTTTGATTGCTGGATATCTAACCAGTATCGACTTTGAACATGATCGCTGCTGATGTCATCTTTCAATTTCTGCTGTTCATTTGCCCAACTACAGGAAACAAACATGTTTGTCAATTGGGCACCATTTCACCTGTTACACTTCATTTTGATGAGAACATTTGTTGCCAATCTATTCGATGACACATCATGCCTAATATAAATCATAATGGTTGATCAAACTGTTTGTCTTTTAACCAGAACATGTTATGTCCGACTCCAAGATTGACTCACTGAAAATGCATTTCGTGTCAGTTTATTTCAACACTTCTTCCCAGATGTTGTGAACTGTAGTGGGCTGCTTTTGTTGATGTTGTTGTTGCCTCCTAATTGTCCATACTGATCAGGTCAGGGATTCCGCAACTACTGCTCAGTTGTGATCCTTATCAATGTTTCTTAGCCACATATTTGTCCCCAAGAGTTGTACTACTGATTGTAGCCCAGGCTTTATGCCCCCCCTGCCCATTATAAATAACTCATTAGGATTCTGATAATTGTCCAACATGAATTCTGGTTACAGAATTCGAAGATGGTTGCCTCATACCCTCACTGATTGTTCCTGATCATGGAACAACTGTTTAAATGTTGTGTATGCATGCCTGGATTGAGTCAACACACTGTCAGTTTAGAGGTTCAACTTTTGGAGTTAGTCAAACAGGTGATGGAAATTGTGCTTGGCAGAGGGTTTGGAAAACAGTATTCCTTCCTGGTATCTGACTTGATGCTATATATTCATTTTTCATTGATAATGATATTTCAATTATCTCCATCTGCTGAACAGACTGATACCGTATTTCTTTTGTTCTGGTTGACCATTCTGAAAACAATGGTGTCATGAGCCTTAATGCCCACTTTGAACAACAATGGAAATGCCCAATTCGGGGGTACCTGTGCAGTATCACCCAAGTCTTTCCATCCTATAGAATCCAAAGTTACTGTATGCCTGCTACAAGGTCCATTCCTGTGCCACATGACATACGTACCTAGTTCTCCGACATGGCCACATTCTGCTTGTTCCACTGCTTGTTTATCATCTTAGCCGATCAATACACTCTCATTTTGCCCTATTGCATAATAAGGAACTTCATCAGACTTTCATTTTGCCTGGACCTGTCACTCTAATTATGTTTGGTAATTATTGATCAGCCATTGTAAGCATATTCACTATTGCTTCCGAAGAGTGACTTGGACTTGCCAGAAATGAAAAAACCTGTTTCTCAATTGAGCTTTTGTTATGAGGATCTTGATTATCATAGATTGCGACCTTGTACCTGATTTCCTCTTTTGGAATAAATGATGTTCAAACTTTTATTAATATTTGGATCAATGTTGACATGCCCTAGGGCTTGGTGTCAGAAGTTGTATGTGGCATTGGCTCAGTGTTTAACTTCCACAATATTGAACAATTCAATGTGAAATCTGGCTTCAATATAAGGTCATACATTCTTCGATGGACGGATACCTATAAATTCAGTTCCTAGCAGAAATATGCAGTTGATATGATATCAATTGTAAGGTAGTGTAAGTAAGTACTCAAGATAATTGCAACTGTGTAACAGTGTTTCACAGGGTAACTCCATAAGAAGGAAATTTGCCCGGCCTCTGCTACTAGGGGTAATTGTCTTCAAAGTTTGCCTGCGAGCCAAGTACACATATGAGGCCATGTGCGTTTGCAAGCCAAGGGCTGTTACAAGGCTATGTGCACCCTGTACTGCCATTGCATCACCCCTGTCTTTATATGCAGACATCCTGGGCAACAGCAGATATATACATCAACAAAGTCAAGATTAGACTTGTAACCCTTCATATGTATCCTTTTGTCTCATAACTGATCTGTATCATCATGGTGGCCTGATAGTGCATTGTGCTTGTGAGAAAACTCAAACTCAAGGGACAATGTGAAACTCGTGTAAACGACATTTATACCGGTCCAAGATTCATGTGAAACGAAAGAAAGTTGCAATACACACATAGACCTCCAAGTCTACCTCTGAATCGATACCGCACCCCTAGCTGGCATAGTTTTCGGAGCAATCAACTTGTTAGAATGGCGCTTGTGGTTGTTGATAGTGCTTGTTTGTATACGATTACCTTTGTCAAACAAATACGAAAATCTTGGGGGTTGACATCAGGACCGGTTCTGGATCTTTGCACCAGTCAAGTAGCAACATTGCACCATGCATTTATTATTATTATAGATGATTCTCTTGAGAGCTTTGGAATTTGTATGGTTTGTTCAATTCAAAATATATGTGTCTTCTTATAGTCAAGCTCATGTCAGCTCTCAAAGGTTGTAGCCTGGGTTCTGTCTATGTGCCATTCTGCTTCGATTGCAGTAATTGTTGATTGACGTTGTCGGCCTCGTTTGCCCCTTGGTGGTAGTCATCATTCGTCGACATGTGTTAGTATCTACATATTTTGTAATGGAAGGTAAGTAGTCAATGCGCCAGAAGGTCATTGTCAGAAAGTAACCATGTATATACTTCAACTCTGATGCATGAGGGTATCCATTGTCTGAAGACATTAGAGAAAGATACTGTTGGTCACCACAATCTTGTATGGGCATAAATCCATGTACGGCCACGTATAAAAGTATAAGAGTAGATACAGTTAGTGTTGGCAACGAACCGCCCGGGGTTTGTACAATTGACGAACCGATTTTGTCCACGCGAACCGGATCCTTGTCAAGCCTTTCGCCACAAACCACACCATTTCGGCCTACAACTGCGAACAACAATAAGTAACCGAGTCCTTGTCCGATCGGCTCAAATTGTGGTGCATCTTGTAGCTAACTTCTCCCGCTACAAGATGCGCTAAAATTCGAGCCAATCAGACAATCACTCGCTTACCTATTATCGTTCGAACATAGATGGTTCGCGAACCGGTTCGGACAAACCTCGGAACTTCGTACAAATCTCGGATCGAATCCATATCGTACCGCGCCCTGGTTCGATCCGCAACGAACCGATCCGCTTCATTGCCAACACTAGATACAGTTCCAAACGAGGATTTGAGAATAAGATAGAGGAGTTCAATAGGTTAGCTCATGGATGGCGTGGAAGAGCACTCACACGAGCTGACTATATACTGGGCAGATCGACGGTTACCCTGCCATAGGCCCGCCGCCATTACATCATCCCCCTCTTTATCTGCTGACCTCCTGGGTTGCAAACCTTTGTATGAGGCGAAGAAAATCCAAGCTCGTACGCCATCGTACGCCCTCGTGGATCCCGCGACCGATTGGTACCGCTTGAGGGGTGAGCTTTTGTTGGATCCGGCGCATGGAAAAAGTCCACCTTCAATGGTGGATGGTAAAACATGTGCCGTCACCATTTGTACGGGGCGGAGATCAAATAAGACAAGAGAAGAGAAGATAAGGAAACGTCCAATTGACCCCTGTAATCTCCAGATCTCCATATCTCCAAATCCATGACTTTTATGGCACGGCAGAACCAAGCTCCATGTCCATATCCAAGCCCATGCGTCCGTAGCTTCCGTAGTGCAGTCTCGACTCGGTAAACGTCATTAGCTCTCGTGATTAATCGTATGTGGTTCATCGATTATCTAACATGTGAGCATCCAAGAGAAGATCGAACTTACACTAACAATCAAGTTCAAAAGCTTCTGTCCTCGGTAGTCTTTGTCTGTGAGTGCACTTCCGTGCTCATGTAATCGTTCCCCGTATGTGCACTACCGTGCAATGCTGATGCTCGTAGGAGCACTTCGAAGCTTTCGCTCAGATCGGAGGAAGGTAATCGTCAAGTGCGGTAGAGAGCTTCCGCCAGATTGTAGAAAGGTAATCGTGAAGTGCGCTTGAGAGCTTTCGATTCAGATGCACTTCTGTGCTAACGAGAAGGTACATAAACTTCAGTGCAAACAATGATCGTGGTCACGTCCACTTGAAATCTGGATCATAGGTAAGGTCATCACACCTACTGTCGTTGACTACTGTTCGCTTCATCATTCGATTTTCGGTTGCCCTCCGACTTTTGCCCTTTGACCTTGCCCTTTGACCTTCGACTCTCCTTTGCAGACATCAATACCTGCCATCAAGGCCCTGGTGGAGTTGAATGCCGGTTCGTGTGGCCCGAGTTGCCTGAGCAGCCTCGGCTCCATAAAGATGCTCAAATCAAAACACTGAACCGAAATGTTCGTCTTAGTCTGTCTTTGGGTCTTGTTTCGTCTTTGGGTCTTATTTCGTAATTGGTTTCCTTCCAGACTTTTCGACTTCGGGTTGAGCTCGATGGTATCGACACGTCAAGAAAAGGCGTATTGAGACCCATAGTATATCTCAATGTAATATGTCGTCGATTCGTAGAATTCGTCGATGATAGGTAGATCCTGGGTGTGGATTCTCAAAGTAATCTCCAGTGACTTCACGATGATAGATAGCGAGTAGTATTGCATTGAACAGGGGTAATTCAAGAAATCCCATGTGCGAAACGTATCCAATTACTAAAGATTGATAACAGTGTAAGGGCGTACGTGCATGTACAGTCTTGTATAAAGGTATAAGAGTAGATACGGTAGCAAACGAGGATTTGAGAATAAGATAGATGGGTTCAATAGGTAAGGTTATCAATGGCATGCAAAAGCACTAGCATGAGCTGACTAGATACTGGGCGAATCGACGGTTACCCTGCCATAGACCGGCCGACATTACATATCTGCGGTAATGTCAATTGATTGGCACTATGGCTTGGTTTGGTAATCTCGGTGTTAGAGGCCAATATCATAGAATATTTGTTTGTTGACAGATATAATCTGTATGAATTATGATCAAGCACACGGTTTCCATGTAAAATGGTCGGTTTGCGCTCTCTACTTTTAAACTCCAATGGGGCAGCCTGCTCATACATCCATCAATTACTATCCTTGGTTCGAATTCCGCATAGCTTGACATCTAGACTTTTCATTTTGCTGGATCTGGGATGTTTATACAGGTGCAGTTGACTCCATTGATATCGTCAGTTCCAGCTGATGTTCTATTGGATGTATTAGGTAGTTGTTCAGGCGATTAAAATCAGCATTATAACCAATGACTTCCCATTCACGTATATGCTCCCAGCTACACTTACAGTTCATCGTGTGCGCATACATTCCAGGCAATAATGTTCTTCCTCATGTTGACGTCCATTGTAGGCCAACAGTAATCCCGGGACACAAACTCAGCAGTTACCAGAGCTCCAAAGTGACTGGACTCAGGGTTGTAATGAAAAATAGATATAACTTTACTGCAGATAGCATTGCCCGTAGGTAGTTATTTCTTCTGCTCGTTTGTGATAATTACAGTGATGACAATCTATTGACTCTCAGTTTAAGTTTCAGCTTCGGCTGCATCTTCGACTTCGGCAGGCATTTCAGCTTCGCCTTCAGCCTCAGCTGTGGCCATTGTGTTATTGACTAGCTTATTGGAGATATCTTCCGTAAATTGGTTAGTTGACTGGGCGTCCACAATCACCGGTAGAAGTCTTTGTGTGTTTCAACTGTCATGGTCAGCAAGTACCCTCTGACAGGCTTCTTATGGACGATCTCATAATTGTGACTTCTCACCATGCCATATGAACGGCTTTTCTGTAACTTTCAGGGGGTTGATAGTGAATTACTGAGCAGAACAGATCTCATTAACTTCAAGTTCAACTAATAGCCGAGTGAACACAGAAGGTTAATTCGGCATGCAGGCCAAGTGGACTAACAAGTCCAAGTATGCCTGCGGATCAAATTGACTAATGTAGTCAGGTGTACTTGAGGTCGGAAGAATGATGTGTTATTATTCCAATACCTCTGCACCGGAATTGGTCATTTCAGAAGTTTCTCAGGTTTCTGAACAGTCATTTCTTCAATTTTAAGATGATTGCTCTGTCCAAGACAGACATATCAGCCTAGTGTTCAATTGGTTTATATGGGTCCATATCTAGTTAATTCTGATATTTCTGATTGCAACTGCCAGTGAGCTCTGAAATATCGTCGACTAACCAACGCAAAATGTGATTCAGTTCAATCCAATGATTTATCGTCTATCTGTATGGCTGTACTAGAATGGAACATTATTGACTTTTCATTATCAAAGGTGTATCCATATTTTGATGAAAGGAGTATAAAAGCAAAAATAACCCTGAAGGTCCATCCAGGGAGGTAGACTGATTGTAATGAAATTTGGCAATTGATTCTATTCATTTGTTCAGAATTTGCAAATGGTACCCAATGAATCAGTATTCAGTGGATTCTCCTGAGATCTTGTAATTCTATCACATTTCGGATAATCACTTCCAGATTATTTGATAGATGTTCAAATTACATACAATGATCATGTCTGTTTTGCACCTGTTAAGCCTTTAATGAAATAGCTCATCTTTGTTCCAAAAGGTATTATATTGTCATGTGTAAAACCCATTTCCATATTCAAAATAAATTACGAGATTCAGTCAATTAGGAAAAGGGATTATCGAAATCCCTTATTCAATCAGCGCCCAGGTACAAAGTCACCCCACATTCATAATATACTTACGCCATGCAGAACAAAATCAATTTAATTACTCATGCCGACAGTATGAAATGCATTCTAATTTATACATCCACCTAGACTGGCAGATATTCGTTCATAGATTAACCTATCATGCACAAACAATTTAGTCATTAATTCATTTAACCATGAGCAAATTATATTGTCAATTATTTAACCATTCGGGCCCCAATTGATATTTCGCTGGTAGGTCTACACTTTGAGATGTCACAGTTTGACTCAGGGTAGATATTCTTTGAATCATGACTTCCCGGGTGGAACAAACAGTGCATCTATCGTGTTTGATATCTGTTGCACTATCTATGCATCTCCATTATCTCCGCTGGATATTCAAGTATATATTAAACAAAGTAATTTGAATTTCATCTATTTTAGTCAATTAGATCAATGCAAACAGGAGGGGTAAATACTTCAGATAGCAGAAGCTATTTTGATGACTAGTTTTCCGTGATGGGTACTCCTGCTCTCCTGTAGTGACTTTGTTACATGGTGACCTGGTAGTTGTCATTGAAAGAAGGACAATGTGTAACTCTTTTGCCACAACTAACTACACTAAACATTACTTGCCTATCCAGCATCCTGAGGTCCCCCTTAACCTTCCTGTTAAATGTATTCCAAGTAGCAAATTGCAATGTCGCCATTGTAGACTGAGTTGCTATTGCACTGCACACTAACCTTTGTAAAATGTCATATAGTTGGTGAAAGATAATTTTTCAATTCTAATACCAGTGTCTCTTCAATGGTCCGATGGTATCTGTATCCAGGTTTCTATTTCAATTAAATCGTATTCTTGGAGGCTGGCTGAGGCCGACCTGGGGTTCACAAGGCCGTAAATTGACTGATACATTGACTCTGTATCTGTATTCAGGGTTATTAAACGATGGCAATCCCAATATATATTTGATGCATCGGCTGGTGGCGAACTGATCATTGACAAAGTTTTTGTTTCATGTCATTGAATGAAGTCTATTCTCAAATACCACAAAACAAAAAACCTTCCTCATCAGAAAATGTGCTTCTGTGAGGTCTATTTAGACTAGTTAGAAAGTGATACCCACTGTGTAATACATTAAAATGAGACGTCCATCACAACTACATGCCAAGCCCAGGTGGCCTTCTGCCCCCCCATGGAAATGATGACTCTGTAGATGTTTGACTGATCGCTCATTTTTGAGTGTCAATCAATTTCTCATTTTCAATGAGGTCACACCAATGAAGATAACCATGGGTGTGGTACATTCGAAAATGATTATTGTCTCATAGGCATTGCCAGTTTTTCGACCAATAAATTGCACTCAATTTACTCTAACCAAAGAGGGATCATGATTGTAGTTGCGATCAAATAATGATCGATATGCTGTATATGTAAGTCATTGATATCAGGTGCTCTGTTCAGGTACAGTGATAGCCCAAAAAGAAATTGGTGAACGATACAAGATGTATCCCTAATCTTTGCATATCCATCTAATTGAATCGAAGAATGGAATCTTGGCTTTTATGATGCCCATTAGTACTTCTTCTGTAAATTTCACTTCATTGCTATTATATTGATTGTCCGTAATTATGTTTCTGTTCGAATCTGCCGCTCCTCAGGTTCTTCGGCAACTTCAGTCATGGATACTAACACGTCAGATGTGAGTTTTGGAGTTTGTAAACAGAACTCACAAAGGTGATTGTCATGCTGAGGACAGAGCTTTGGCTTATCTGACAGGAAGTTTATCGTCAGGTATCCATGATAGAAAGTATTTATGGTCATGTGACTTCTTACCAGTCTTGTGAGTTTATGACCAGAAGCATTCTGTAGTATCTATTATAAAACAGCTCAATCTATGCATATGTGCGTAACGGAAATAAACCGTTCTATAGCGCATCGAGATGTTCAATTGCTTGCATTGATTGTACGTATCTGTATGGTTAATTATGTAGAACATATTTCAAGGACATCATATGGGAATTGTAATCAACCCAATCATAAGTGTATGAAGTTCGATCGACCTCAGATGTGTTTCCAAATTGATTCAGTTCATGACACTCAAGATAAAGTGAGAGAGTTATTATCTCGAATCATGACCATACTAATGAAAATGGGTAATGTTTCTCAGTAGCAATAATTTGGAAGAGAGGTATTGTAGAACCAATTAATCGAATTATTAAGTGATGCAAATGACATCTTAACATCAATCTTATGTCCAATGGGGTTTCAATTTGCTTTAAAGTTCAGGTTGTATGTAATGGATCTCATTGAACATGATTCAAGGTCTTCTCAGCTGTGCCAACCAGCGCTTCAAGATCGGTTTGTCTGAAACAATTGACCCTCAAATTGTCTCTGCGATGGTCAATAGGCTTGATTGAACAGTATGTATATCTTAATTCATCAAACTAGTGATGATAATCAATGGAGGTTTTCAATTGGGACATACATTGAGTTTACAGGGGTTGCTATCATGGGAATTCACTCAAACCTTTGAGATTGATTGACATCTATATCATCTTGAAATCGTCAGTACTACCATCAGTCAACTCAGAATTATGATTACTTGCCTTGTAGTGTCACTCTAGCCATAGGTCTCAGTGTAGATCTCACAACAACAGAGTTATTTTGGATCTGATGCTGGCGTAATTGCAATTGCTGATGTCATTAACATGGTCTTCATGGTCGATATCATTGTCCATCTTGACCTCTGGTTCCACAATCTTTCTGAAACAGGATGTGGTTATCCCACCTCTTTTTTTCCATATGTACATGTAAGCCAAGAGCATCAGTGAGCCAAGTGTATTTACAAGGTCGATCATGCGTGCAAGCCCTGCAGGTCAAGTTCTTTTCAGAGGTCAAGTCTATATGGAACTGCCATTATATTCAAATATGATATGATGATGTTTCTTGACCGTATCGAAAACTGTTAGGAACAATCTTATCTACAATTTCGGTATGTTCATCCGACAATGTTTGTCTTTCCCCAACTGCAGTACATGCAGGATACTTCCAACCCAAAATGTTGACACATATTCTATCACAAAAAACAGCCCAATTGCACATGTCCTTTTCGGTTCATCATCATATTTACTTCAGAGCATGACTCTACAAGTCCGGAACAAGTTGTATTATTTGTCAACAATTCCGGTAACAGGGCCATGTGTGAGAGATGGTGATGCACTTGTGATAGCTATCCTTGGAACCATTTGCTGGTTTATGAACCTCAAGCAACTCAGATTCCAATGTTGATTTATACAGTATGAAATTATCAAATGTTGAATATCTGATAGAGTGTTATGAAAGGGTTGTAATTTGGTTGACTGATGCATGAGCAGAGTCTCAGTAAGATTCTGTGTGTAGCCATGTTTACATCCCATGGATTGATTTATTTTCAACTATTGCCTTAGGGATGTTGCTAGTAACTATCTTGCTGTATGTTGTCTGTACTTGGTAGCATAGGGAATCATAGGCTGCTACTTAAGCTTTACCAACCTCATATTCCTCAATTACGTGTTTAACCATGATTCTGTAGCCAGTGATTACTTCAAGGATGATGGTTATCATTGAGGCACATACATCATAGTTCAATTTTCCTCCAGGTACCTTGATATTGGCATGTTTTAACATAACTGGTTTGCCCATGTAACATGATTGGACTTGGAATGCGAATTTCAACTGTTTTTTCCTTCCTAATGATACTTTTTCTGATTGTCTAATTTGTATGTGTGAAAGATATGATAATACAGGGCTTTATGTGGATTCAACATTATATTATTTTATATATCAATATAATCAACTGTTCCAGACTTGTTATTGGGCAATGACATTGTTGAAATGGTATTGATTGATTCTTCAGATAACCTGTTGTTATGATCCGCTTTTGATACATCCATATTGTTCGAAGAACTGACCATGATTGCCAATGAAGTCATTGTGAATGTGATCCAGCTGAAGGTCTAAGAGGATTTAGAATTGCTATATTATTGAATATAGAAATTTTAATTTCCAGATTTAGAAAATAGTGGAGTCCTGATTGCTACAGCAGCACAAATCACCATCCCAGGTATAATTGATGATATTTGAGTTCGTCTTTGAGCTGATAGGGCCAATTACCATATTGTGTGTTGGAAGGATATGTTGGGCTGCCACAATAGCAAGATTCAAATATATATTCATCTTAGGCAAAGTAAATATATGGGTGAAAGCGAGGAGTGGTACGAGAGCAAAAGCAATTAGACTATGTTAATCATATTGGAATGCAGGTGATCGTTAGTATATTTCTATCAACCTGCAGCTTGCGATTTATTTGAAAGCCCCATCGTGAAAAAATCACTTCGCCTGGACGTATTATTCACACCAGGACATCAATGGTGCACCTGGAGTGCCAGAAATGTAATTGGGTAGGGTAACATGTAATTCCGCAACGATGCGATGTGAGACACTGCGAAAACACCTCCTGGTGTTAGGTATTAAAAAGGTCACATATCACTCTGGGAAACACCATGGGACACGTAATATACTTCGTTCTTTGTCTGGCCATTCCAATTGCATCGTAAACTGTCAGCCATGAGCCTGCCAGACCGGCTAGATCATATCCCGCCAGTGGAGAGCCAGCCCTGCTTGGTCATCTCCAGCCAGCGGAGAGTCAGCCCGGCTTGATCTTGTCCGGCAAGCAGTAATGGGGGTGCCAGGTGATGCACTTGGCCTCCTAAGTGCACTTGGATCGCACTTGGCTTCATAAGTGCACTTGGCTTGCTAAGTGCACTTGGCCTCCTAAGCGCAGTTGGCAGCCGAGGCCAGATAAGCTCCCTTCATGTCTAGTTTGACCCTTTCCATCGCCTTACTTTCAACCGTATTTGCGCTCTAAGTTCAAAGTTCAAAGTTCTAAGTTCTAAGTTCGAATCTATGATACTTCTCTCTCTCTCTCTCTCACAGTCACTATCTTTATTTGAAATGCTAACAGATGTACCGACAATGTTAACCAAGGTAACCAGCCGGTCCTTATTGATCGTCTCGAGCCAGCCGAAAGCCAGGCGTCCATCCAGCCGACAGCCAGCACCTCTCGATCGTGTGTAGTCAGTCTACAGCCAGCCCAGCTCGATCTCCAAGCGCACCTGATCGAAATGCTAATGTTACCGTCGAAATCTACTCATCTCATACAGCCAGTCAGGAGCCAGCACGGCTCGATCGCATGTAGCCAGTATGGCTCGATTGCGTCAAACCAGCGATGAGCCAGCCAATCTCAATCGTCTTACCCCACCCGTGCACCAGTACCAAGTGCTGCCCCAATTGCATCTAAGATCTACGATGATTCTTTGTATATAGTTAGCAATAACTTTGTGAATCAAGTGACTTTGAGTAATCAATTGACTCCCCTGGTAAATCAAGGCTGTGACCGGGAATCAAGGCTGCGACCATACAGTGTGCTGCATCTGGAAATACATGCTCCACCGGTAAGTGTGTATGAACGCGAATGCTGTATCTGTAAGTGTGTCCTTACGCAAATGCTGCGTCAGTAGTGCCAGGGTGGTACCAGAGTACGTCGAGGATCAAAAGGTTTCATCTGAAGCGTCTAAAGCTCCCTAGCCATTCTGGCGTTAGTGGTGTGACTTAGTTTTTTTCCTGATGTATCTAAAGAGATAGCAATTTGTTATTATGATTCAAAATCAGTGACTGTATGGGAAATGACAGTGCTGGGTGCACGGCTTTTCGCAAGTGAACTTGACTCGCAGGGCCACTTTGCCTTGTTAGTACACTCGGTTTACAAGTGCATTGGGCAGCCCTCTGACGGGTACTCGCCACTCACATATAGTCGCCTCACAAAGTACTACTTGCATTGAAGCAATTATCTTACTTACTTATACAACTTACATTAGTTGATATCATCTTTATCACTTATTTACAGCGGAAACTGTATGTAGATATAGTTATCCAAATAATGACATAAATCCGAATAATGACAATTTAAAAACAAAATCTGATAAAAAATGTCTTTAACATAAAATATAAATCATTTTGACATTCAACCCATTGTGTCAGGAGTTGGTTGCATTGCCGCTTGCCTTCTGAAAGAGCCAATCGGAATGCTGGTTATTGAATATTATAAGTAACTATTTATTACGAAATCTGATACATACTTATGTTGTTGACTCATGTTGAGTGATAAGAAATATGAGGACCAATACTATAATAGGCTTTACCCAAATTTGGCTCCTCATCTCTTGCATCCCTAAATTGATTTTCTAAAAACATGTAGAGAAAAAAATCATTTGAAAATATACAGGCACAATTCCATTATATCCAACATTTTCAAACCGAAAGAGGATGTCATTGGCAAAACAAATATTAGACGAAACGCAAAGAAAGACCACAAGAAAAGGAAGCAAGTTAAGATGAAGTTCTGAGGAGACAAAGGATGGACGAAGGTTATTTAAAGGTCAAAACCATTTCCAGGGCCAACGCAAGATCAAAAGTCAACTCTATGTGAATGTTCAACCACTAGCAAAAGGCGAGACCAAGATGAAAGCAATTGTTCCAAGTTCAAGCCGGTTGGGCAGGGTCGAATGGCAACCGAATAATGCAGTACTGTATTCTCTAATTAGAACATGAATTAATAGATTATTGGCTTAGAATGGAAGAAATAGTAATATGCAGGTTATAGGATCCCATCAGACATTTGTTTTGTTTTCTGCTTATTGGATGTTGGCCTTTAACCAATCGCATTGACACAGATATGATTACCTCGAACAGGAGGTTGTTTTTAACTATGAACTGAATCCACCGAAATGGTACTCTAAAGCGGTACTGTTCAGCTACCTAATTTAAACCCTTGTTCACCATTGTATAACTTTTGATGAATATTTAATGATTTTTATTTTAATGGGTATGCAGCCCATGATGTCATCAGACATGGATTGGTATTATATAATGGTGGGTGAGTAATACCCCGGTATATGTTCAATTGTATTGGAACAAATTGAACGACAGTGAACATATTACTTAACACCGCTTATACTACTTCTTGAATTGCTTCTGTTTCCAATCATATTTATACATATCAATCTATCAGAGATATTACACAATCAAAGTCACCATCATGTTATGGGCCTTTGATGAAAAGTTGTGAATCAAACATGATGTAATGGCTGTGCCAGGTGCACTTGATGTCGTAACTACACTTGGCCTTCTAGGTACACTTGGACTTGTAGGTGCACATGGCTTGAAGGTGGACTTGGCCTCGTAAGTGCACTTGGCTGATTATGCCGGCTAAGCTCCCTTCAAATATAGACACCCTGCTTAGTGCTTGTGACATGCTAGTGATTATTTTCCCTACATACGATACAATTAATATTGTTATCGCATGATTTTGTTTTGCAAATGTATCTTGAAGTATATATCAATACGAGGATGTACGTTATTACACAATAATGGTTCTTCAGTTACCAGACACGTCTTGCTCATGGACTTTCATGACTTGTTTACTCTCCCGACATATTGTGATACATACACAAACACATGATTTGTTGATTATATACATTTGCAGCCCCTATGCCCCCAGACAGGTTACCTAGAATGCAATTACCTGTCACTGACAGTTGCGACAACGAGAATTCTTTACAGGGCTCACGCACAGCATTTGAGAACCAAACACCTCAATCAAGAGGTCCAGGTGCACACCGGAACCATTTTAAGATATTGAGATTCACGACATAGACAACGATGATGATGAAGACAACGCGAATGAGTTGGACGGCGAAGACGAAGGTCACAGCCATGAACGTGACGACCGCTTCAGATTCATGATCACTGACAAGGATCTTACTGAGATGTCAGCCCTAAATAAGATGCTAATGATGATATTCCAAAAGCAGGACGTTTGGTAGAATATCGGGAGAAAACAATCAGATTCTGAACGAGATAGATGGGCCACCGAATGAATCCAACGGGAAGCCATGAGGCGTGAGAATTATACAATTATCATTACGGTCGATATTAAACAAAATTATCTTGGAGCCAAAGAGTTGGACAAGTTCATCATCATATTACCCTCCAACTTCCACTGACACAAACACTTCTTCTGACGTGGCAGATATGATCAAGACAAAATATTCGGTTTCAAACCTCGACTGCTGGATCAACCAATCAGATCAGACGGAGCATTAGATGAAGATAACGGACACTTCCGAAACTTCAAGCGACCTATGTTTGCATTCTGACCCCTGTCTGGAGCAAGTCGACCTTTTGGCACAAGAGATGACCTGTATATAAGGAGACAAGGATCACCACAGGAAAGCAGTGATGAAGGCAATGGATGAATACTTTAAATTGCTCAATGAGCCGGTTAGAGTCAATGAGAACCATGTGTCAGCAAATTCGAGACACCCCGCAGGGACCATAGAAAAGAGCAAGCTGATGCTGTACGATATGGCCTGGGCTGATTTCCAAAGCACACTCGAGAACAAGGTCGGGCCGATCGCCCACACTTCTGGAAGGTTCAAGTCAATTGAACACCTTTCGAAAAAGTTGCAGCTTCACAGGGCATACACACTGATAATGGGCCAGGCGGACAGCAGCAGCAGCAACAGCAAAGGCAGCCAGAATCGTTTGAAGATGGCTGGAAGTGAGGTTACCACCCATCTATCACAGAACCGATAACCCAGAGGTCGACCAACGAACAGTCCAGGGGAACTTGTGTCAAAGTCACCACAGCTCTGTGGGTCATGAGGGAGGTCTACCACAGGAAAAGGGGCAAATTGGCAGTGCATACTATGGAGCAGCAAAGAGCATATCGTGTTCCACTGACCGAAGTACAAAAGGGCTAATCCCCTTGATGGGAATCCAATGCCTGGTGGAAAAGAAAACGAAAACGAAAACGGGTATCACCACATGAAGCTACGAAGATCGTACAACACCCAAAAGTCTAAAACATTGTATACCTCTCCCGGCACCTATCCCAGCGGGAGAGAATAGATGCAGAATATATAATCTTCAAAGGTTGGGAATAGGATCATTATTGGGGGCAATAGATGAGATCCAGCGCAACCAAATCCCTCTCAAATAGAGAGTTAACCTTCAGCCCCCCTGTGCTGAGTTTTCAAGTCAATACTTATGTGGTACTAAGGAACCGGTTTCTACCTACATTGTTCGCGAAGTACTGGCACGAGATCGACACGATGAGATGCAGTGCATATGGAGTCCAATCAACTGAGGGGCTATAACCATGTTTATGTCCCCAGCTGTGCTCAGGCGACTTGGTCTATAACATGAACTGGCATTCACAGCTGTGCAGGGTCTCAATGGCCAATTGATGATTTGTTGAAAGGAGAGTTGAAAACTCAACGTCTCTGTTCAGTAATTTGAGCTCTTGGTTCCGGTTAACGAATCAGAGGTGCTGGTTGTGACCATCGCTTACCACCTTGTTCTGGGAGTGCCTTGCTTCAAAGGTAGAAACTCTGAGGTTGACTGTGCGAACGGTTGACTTCTAGCACAGAGGACGCCTTTTAGGGAAAATAGGTTAAAGACATGGGACTAAAATGAAGACGCGGGATCGGCGGCCACCTAGGTGACATTGGAAACCGCTCAGACAGAGGGCGGGTTGGCGGGCATACATCTGCGTGTAGTAACCATATTCGAGAATGTTATAGGTAGGAAAGAGTTTAACGAGTCATGCGCTATACACATCGCCAATTGCCCCGGGTTGCCACGAGAATCCATGCAAGACAGTATCACCAAAGGTGAGAAAGGGCCAGAATCTGGACGAGTGAGCAGCAGCAGCAGTGGTCGTTGCGTGAAAACTGTTACACATTGACGGCGCTGGAAGACTGCTACCGGGTTGGCGATTCAGGAAGGGAGTACTGGATGGCGGAAATTTCTATTGAGGATGGCTCGCTATTGACAAGGGCTCCTATTAACCACAGCCATTCCATCCATCTCACGATTGAAAACACAGCTAATGAGTATAAATGCAGCTGCACCAGAAATGGTATATACAAATAACAGAAGCAATATCCCCGCGAGGTATTGGGAGTTCGTGAAGGTTGTTGGTAAGGCCGAGTCAGAAATGCTGATAACACACAGGACAGTTGTCCATGCGATCGAGCTGGAACGTGGGCACAATCTGACCTCGAGCCTATGTATAATCCTTGGAGGTTGAGTTCAAAACTCTAAAGACCTACATCAACAAAATCCAGGCCAATGGTATCATCCAGTGGTCATCATCACCAGCGGCAGAGCCAATACATTTCACAAACAACAAGAATGGAGGCTTGAGTCTCTGTGTAGACTACCGATCTCTCAACGTGGGCACCTTCAACAATTGGTACCCGCTTTGATTGATCTCCAGGATGGTTCACTGTGTTGGCAGTGGTATAATCGTTACGAGACTCAACCTTCGCAGACACTATCCCCTTATTCACTTTAAGGAAGCTGACGAATACAAGTCGACATTCCGAACCCGATACCGTCTGTTGAAGTACAAAGACCTGCCATGCAGTCTGACGAATGCACCGGCTATATTTCAGTCTTCTATTAAAGATTACCTACAATATGACATCAAAGAATCTGATGTTTTTACATCGATGACATTCTGATCAACTGCACTAACGAGTCAGAGCACAAAGAGCATATGCGCAAGGTACTACATCAACATTGGAATTCGGCCAATATTGCAAGGCAGAGAAGTGCCAATATGGGGTCTGAAAGGTTGGCTTCCTTGGCTTCGTCATCTCTGTGGAAGGTGACGGTATGGAAATAGTTAGGATCTCCAAAATTGACGATTAGCCAACTCACAAGTCCATACAGAACATCCAAGTCCTGCTCGGCATTATGAACTTCTATTGGATGTTCATCCGGAAATATGCCCAGGAAATGGCACCCATATCGGACGTACAAAGAAGGTTAGAGTTAGAAGGAGTTGGGTCGGTAATTATATGAAATTGACAAATTGTCGGTTTGTGTGCTTGTCATGACAGGTTGAAAAAGGAAACCAATTACGAAACCCAGTGAGAGAAACGTATCTGGTGACTGATAAAGTGCTTATAGTGTAAGCACATACGTTCTTGTGTGGATAGATATACATGAATACAGTTGCAAATGGGAATGAGTGATCAAGATGATATCAATTGTACAGTATATAGGTATGATAATCGCTTGAATGGCAAAAGCACTATGCAAGGTGATTATACATGAAGGGTGCTCACCTGGCCTCGGCAGCCAAATGCACTTACAAGTGTCAAGTGCACTCACAAGGCCAACTGAACTTACAAGGCCCAAGTACAGTGACGAGTCTGAAGTGCACCTGGCACCACCATTGCAGGGACCAGTAAAAGACATTCATACAGTCAAGAATATTTGCTTCAACAACAAGTCCTGCAACATGAGCCATGGGATTTGCTACTACCAACTCTGCTTGCACATTGAAAATATCAATAAATTATCAAACTATCATAATATTGCCACCTAGAACAGAACAAATAAATTGATAATATCTAGTATATAAGAGAATAATTTCAGATGACCCATTCTCATCCAACAAGAAATCATTTCCGATATATTCCACTTGTAGACACATACCATTTGTCCTGACCTCATCTTGGTCATAATTTGTATTTTGGAATGATACAAATGAACTAATGTATCTTGTATGATTCTGACATCATCAAATATGAACTAATCATCTCACCGAATAGATTCACAATATTTCGAAAAAAATTAAGTTCCTTCAAGAGTTTGAGAAATCCTGGAATGTAACACTCAGAAGGGTCTCATTTTCAACTGGAAGTGATACTTTGATATTAATTAATACCACAGAAAGAAAATGTAGAACTATGGGAAATATTTAGTTCCAGCTGTTCTATCAACATATAGGAATGTTACAAACAATCAAATGTATAACATTTAAAGGAATATCGTCTTCCTCTTAAAATTTATTGGCTTAATTCAACTACTGCAAAATATATCTTGTAATGATTACTCAATTTCAAATGGAATTAATTATCTCACCGATAAGTATGAAAATATATTAGTTTTTGAGCAATGCGGGATAAACATTACAATTGGCAACCAAAGAATGAGCTACATTGGGATTTACATTAACAGGACAGAGGCGAGATTTGTATAGTTTACAGCTTAATATACCTCTACTTTATCAAGCTATCTCTGGAGATAGCATCAGCAAAGAGAACTTGCAGAAGTAATTCAATGTGCATTTATCAATGCCCACCTCTATTTTCTGAAGCAATATGTGTCATTCCTCATTTCCATATCTATTCACAGATTTGACATTCTAACACTGTTCAGGGGGCAAAGCTATAGAAACATCTGACTTGGGTCTGATCAAAGAGGCATTATTCCTAGGCAACAGAAGAAGTGGTGCCTATGTGGGAGTGCAAAGAAATCAAGCAAATTACCATGTTCAGTGTAACCATATACTTACTATACCTAAAGTTGGCATTAACAGCCCACTATCAAGTAACACTGTGCCAGAACAATGGCTGTTTAACATTAATATATATAGTAGGAATAACCTTTGACACTGATGTGCACCAGATCTGACCACAATATGTGTGCTATACATTGATAAACAAGACAAATCAAAGCAACACGACTATGCAAGGTTGCCAAATATTTAGTGTGGCCATGTACAACCATCCGTAATTCCTGAGATACACGATTACATCCTGGCTGGGTACTTCCAGTCATACCACCACTCCAAACTTTGTATACATGACTTTACAGAACAATACATCTAACTTTAAACTACTAACATGAAGAATTAACCACACAGATCAGTCTACAATAGCTAGAGATTAAATCAAATTCCATATCACAAGAATTCAGTTACTTAATGCAATGGAAAACAATTGACATGCTAATATAGAACATCTATTCTTCTCTATGTAACCAAAAACGTGATCTGTATTGTAAGTCTTACTACATATGGGACACTAAATGGTATTCAACATCTTGTTGTTATACATATTTACAAACTCAAAGTTTGACACCCGATTGAAAGTATGATTTATCGCTTATTTATATTTCAAAAGAATATTCTGGCAATCAACCGGCAAGCCATCATTTGATTGCAGATACACTTGGTCAAATCAGCCAGGGCAATAATTGATTGATTCAACATATGATGACTATCGTCAGTGTTGGCAATGAACCGGATCGGTACATCGCAGATCAAACCAAGGTGCGTTCGACAATGATTCGATCTTAGATTTTGGCCCTGTTCCGAGGTTTGTTCGAACCGGTTTGCAAACCATCTATCTTCGAACGACAAAAGGTAAGCGGGTTCTTGTCCGATCGGTTCGATATTAAATGCATCCTGTAGCGGAAGAAAATACCTACAGGATGCACTATAAACGTCCCGATCGCACAAGACCTCGCTTACGAATTTGTCATGGGCAGTTGTAGGCCTAAATGGTAGGTTTTGAGTGGAACAGCTTGGCAAGGAACCGGTTCAAGCGGACCAGATCGGTTCAAGAATGGTACAAACTCTGGGCGGTTTGTTAATAACACTAAGTATCGTTGGCAGTGGTAATAGTACATCAAATGGGAAAATCTGGTATAATATTGATAAACATGCTATCGACCGAATCATATTGAATATGATTTACACCTTGTTAGAGGTAACACAGGGGGGTCATATAGGCATGTTATTATTATATAATAATTAGGATATGCTCTGGGTTGATAATATTAGAACATGAAAATACAGATGTTATTTAATAGAGATATCTATATCGAGCCTTACATGTATAGTAATCAGAATATGGATGGTAGCTTGATTGGAGGCAGATATCAAATGTCACAATTGTATTGAGAGGTGCATGTTGAGCGGAGCTTGAACAAGGGCAACTTGATCAAACTTGTGTTGTTTAAAGACAACTTGTACATAGAGGTGTGCTTCTATGGACAGGAGTATGTTGAGCCTTTCTTGAATTCAGAAAAGCAAATACAGAAAATAATAGGTTTCAGAACAATCTAACAAGCAAATGAGATATTACAACTGTAAAATGCGAATGTGAGTTTCAAATATGATTGATATGTTTCCAACCAGCACATATGTTATCACGTTGATACCCCATCCAAAAGCAATGTTAATCAACTTTCCCTCAATTCTATGTGACACATTAGTATTGTTGGAAGCGAAGGGATCGGTTTCCGGGTAGGGGTTAAAAGGGGTTTCGACCTGTAGATTGACAAAGTTCCGAGTTCTGTCACAAAGCGGTTCATGAACCACCAACTTACGAGTGACAATAGGTTATTGGTTTCTTGTCTGAACGGCTCGAATGTTTGTGCATCTTATAGCGGGTGAAGTTGGATACATGACGCAACAAACATTGAGCTGATCTGATATGAACATTCTTGCTTATTTTTGTTCGCAGTTTTGAGGCGAAATTGTGGAGTTTGAAGGGAATGGCTTGTAAAGGATCCGCTTCGCATGAACCAAACCAGTTGGTCAAAGGCTCGAATCACTGGTGGTTCGTTGCCAAAACTAAACATGAATGTAATCTCAAAATAGAATGATTGATATGAAGCAATAATATGCTGCAAAACAATCCCAATTTTCAACACCGTCTAATATTGACCTCACACATTCAGGCCATTCATCTATAACAGTTTCAAGATCAGATCCTATTGAACAACAGCATGTTAACCAGGTATTAAGACAACAATTTGAATACAGAACAACTTCGATTGACAAAAGTGGAAATCTTAGTGACAGAAGCACCATATGGATGATTGAAAGAAGAAAATCCAAATATTATTTCTTAAACTACCAGTGTAATACTGATGACAAACATTACGGCAGGTGAAATAGTGGAGATGACTGGTAAAACAGCCATTTAAGCATCTAATACAATGTGCAATCCACAAGAGGTTTACAATGCAAAACTACATGGGATCCCCAAGGTTCAAACAAATGCTTTGAAATTTGCCAATGTAATATCCTTACCAAAAGACATATATGGATCTTGAGAGACTAAATTGTTGCCAAAGAATATCTCAACACTGCCAAGCCTAGGCCTGAACGATTCCATCCTTGGCAAACTCAAATATCAACAACGACCGCCATGCACTCATGCCTACAATTACACTGTTCAAACTTACACGTTCCACGCATGACCTACCATTGATGGGTTGCCTCTGATGATCACTCGACCAATGTCCTGGCCAGGATTGTACTTGTATCATTTAAACTTGTCATTGTATCTCCACACATAATTACACTTATGGTTAGCAAACCCAATTCAATTGGATGAGCACTTATGCTGTGAATCACACAACAGACGAAGAATAAGGAATGCTTACTGGATCAATAATCTTTAAGATCATGCATTTCAAAATACGAAGACTATCGATAGGCTCTTGATCATAACGACATGAATTTACCTTATAGCTGAGGAGGATTTTGAAAAGTATCCATATGTAGTATAGTTAGGAGATAGAAACATTCCCCTCAAGATCGAAAGATACCATTTGCCTGGAGACTAAGGTATCACAAGGATACAATTATTGATGACAAACAAACCCACAGGACTCATATCAGTACATGTTTGATTGTTCTTTGTACGAGATCCTGGTGAACCGATACGGAAGGTATAGCGGAGAAGTGAAGGGTGAGTAGTTCACAGCCAGGGTATTGGTGCGAAGGGCATTGGGGTACAGAAGTTCTTGACAAAAGTGTAGATAGAAGAAATTGTTGTAGTGATAGGACAATGGTATAACAACATCCACAATCAGGGAGGACTGGAACGCAAGCTTGTTCACAACGAGAACAACCCTTACAAATATATCATTGTTACGGCATCTATTGTTGTGTTGGATCTTGAGTGATATTCACAACCTCAGAGTATGTTCACAATTGCTATTGCAAGCATGCTCTGAGTGAAGTAAGGATACTACTTGTACTAGTTAAAAGAAGTAATGCTCAGTGTATTCTAAACTGTACAATCGGTGCATGGACAGAGTGATAAACCTGAACATAAACCTGCTAATAATTTGTCAAAAATGGATACTCACGAAACACAACCAGCAAATGTTATGTCCTCCTTATTAAATTTAAAAAGTGTGACACCACACAGTGCAACACAGGAGAAGCGAGATTGATCAATTCGAAACCCAGTAAAGAAAATGTATTATATCAGAATATTCTTTAATAAACCAGAGTGTGTTTACAAAAGTGGAAACCAGGGGGTTATATCAATGGTAAGACAATGACGGACTGGAATTTTATATCTTCGCTATTACCTATTTAACATATCAAACCACTATTTGCACATCCCAATCGATCCATGGTATCATGGTCGTTAGTAATCAACATAATATATATTCGCACAAGGAGTCCAGCATACCAACAACAATAAACCAGGGCAAAAAGAGTCAATGTAGTACACATTCGACAGTCACAGAAATATTTTCTTTATTTCAACTATGCAATTCAGCTTTTGAATCATTTTCTGGGTAACACACATATAGCTAAATGCGGCTCGCACCAGAACCAATTCAGTAATAAAATGACCATGCGCTGAATATTATCAACATTGAATGTAGCGGAACTCCGAATCACAGGTGTAATGTAAATCATAGTGGGGGTACAGTGATTGTTGAGGAAGTTGAGGAAGGGCAATGTGATGTGGGGAAGAAGGAAATTTATGTTTGGTGGAAGGGAGGAAGAGGGCTAACTCCATGGAAGACTGCACACAATAGGCAGGACTAGGTAGAATGAGACCAACAGATATTAGACCATTGTATACAGCATACTGCAATTCACTAGGATATCTTTTAAATATTCCCTTCAACTGGAACAGTAGTGACAAGAGGTTGCCGGGCTGTCCTACCTGGAACTAGAATGGATATTTTGGGTTTCAAACATACGGTTTCATTGGTTGATTTTATTCAAAGTTATTTATTTGTGTGCACAGGTGGTATACTTGCGGCTACAGGCTGTACAATAAAAAACTAAATAGATAATTAAAATCAAGCTGTGCATAGTAATTCATGAGCCGAATATCGCAACTGATGTGTATTGTGGTTTCTCCTGTTGTTCAATTTACAGAGATACATTATTTCCCTGAAATGCAGACTATTTTTATTTGCAATGAATACAAGTGATTTAATTGTATATTACATAAACTTTCTTCGGTAGTGTTAACAAAAGATTACTTATCTTTTCATTTCACCTCCACTTGTATTGATAAAATATCAGCAATATTGCTTTCTTTGTTTCTGAATTATCTGAGTTGCTGGATGTGTGACCATGACCAGAAATTCAAAAATGGACTGAGCATCATCATCAATTCTGCTGTCCTTATCCACATTTTTAACAGTTATACATTTCCTTTCTGTTATAGCATATCCAATAATTCAAGTTGCAAAAGATAAATACCAGAGTTATAATATGGAGGCAAGAAGGTAAACACAAAATGAGGTAGTTACAATTTAATAATAACTAAATTACAGTACATATTCAAATTATTGCAGGACAAACATATTGATGATGATAAGTGTATGGCAAACAATGTAACACCGGGAGCAGCACTCTAGGTTTATCAATTCAAATAGTATTCTTAGTGCTTTCAGGACTTGCTTCAGATGGGAGATAAGATGATTCGCTCAGATAGTGAAAGTCACCAAAAGATGAAGATTGTAGGCAAAGATGTTTGGGTTTCAATGCGTATATTGTTAAGGCTTGTTCTCCACGTCAAGAAGCTTCCCCTTCTACTCTCAGAGATTCTTGAGGTTTTTATACCTCTATTCTCTCGCTCTATTAATTACTTCTATCTAGGCTTTTCTCATGAGCTTCTCTACCTAACCTTCCTTTCGCACCAATGCCCTTTTTGTCCTTCAGCACACTTCTGGACCTTCTTTAGCCTTCTGCTTAGATTTCTAACTCAGGCGAATAGAACCCCTCCTGACATCACTACTTCCGACTTCTGTGGTCCAGACCTATCGTATCCCTTCAATCTTTTTGCGTCCAGATGAATGGTATCCTTTGGATCATAAAGGAGATAAGAGGCTTCGTCAGCTACACCACAAACGCAGGTGCTTTCATATCTATACCGTCTCAGCTGTCTTCTTACAATCAATGGAATGAGCTCGCAGGCTATCCGCCCAATAACTACCTTAAACTCCTTATCAGAGGTGTGGTTGACTGCATGACAGCTTATGTGATTTCGTAGGGTGCAAGTGATATTCTGTGTAGTTTCAATGATGTCCTAGGATGGTGCTTGTGCTATCCCAATACGGCTATTGTCAAGTGATCGTTGGTGACCCCACTCCGATAACATTGGGTGATATACAACTTCTGAGGTGTAACAAACAACTATACTGACCAAAGTCTGAAGTATGTACAGATGGACAAAGAATTTAATTTATAGGCACAACCAGAGTTTATTTCGCATAAAAATAGAAAACTCAGAGGTTGTAATAGATGCAGCAATCATGCCCAGATTATTTGAGTCATGAGGTAAAGTGTTCAAAATAATCTACTAGGTGGCAGTTGTAAGTGCTTACAAATACTGTCAAACATCAACTAATTGCAGAACATATTAGTACCGGCTGGTACCCACAAGGGTGTCTTTCTTAATATGATTATCCAAGATTATCAGAGAATAGAATACATGAACATTTTCAAAGTGTGACCGATACCAAACCCCCAATAACTAACCATCTTTCTATTATTTCCCTTTACAGATCACAAAACCAACCTTGCCTGTTGTATCTATATAAATTGTCACTGTGTGCAAAACATGCCTATATCCACCTGATCCCATTTCATATTAACCACAAAAATAATTTTAAAGGCAATCTGGATCCTGTAAATGGGTATTTATTTTCTACTACCATCCGGCAGGTCATCAGTGGAGGTATGAAATTGTTACCTTTGCAATGCCTTTAATTATGTACAATTTCTGTTGTGAAGGTTCTTATAATAGATATCGTTGGAAATTGGCAATTTGGTACCAGTTACATTATCATATAGTTCTTATATTATGATCTCAAATTGCAATGGAACCTATTGTAGAGACTAATTTTCAATCATATGCCAGATCGTCCAATTGTATTCAATTATATTAAATATCGTTGAAAAGTGCTTCCAACTACTGACTAGTGGAATGTTTTGAATGCATCAACATTTTCAAAAAACTGCAACCTGTAAGGATTTCAGAGAATATGATATGTCCTGTTGATTTTTCATATACCCTGAGTTTGTTCCTACTGAAGGCCCTTCATTTTTCTGCACATGGTTCACGCTTTCCTCAGTTAACACGTTATTAGTGTTATCACCATTGGCCTCAATTCATTTCTCTCTACATATATTCTCATAATCAACAAATTTCACCACTTGTATTTATTTCCAATATTGTTCAAATGTAACTTACATCTAGCCTAATGACCCGCACCAGGGAGTATCATTGTTAAACTATCCCTCAATCGGGTACAATATAATATCAAAAATTACTCAAGGCAAAATATCACATAATGAACATTGATTTACTTTAATATCTATTGTTCCCTACCGAAACCACATTTCAATTGTTAGTATAGACATTATTAATTTTATTGGCAACGAAACAGGTCATTTCATCGTTGATAAAACCAAGGAGGAGTTCAACCCAGACTTGATCTGAGATTTGGACGAAGATCCGAGATTTACAACAAACCGATTTGCAAACTATCCATCTTGGAATGAAAATTTTTATGCTATTTCTTGTCTGATCTGCTCAATTTGGAGTGCATCCTGTTGCGGGAGATGTTGGATACAAGTTCAACTAAACAGCAAGCCGATTGCACAAGAACTTGCTTCGTTATTTTGATCACACTTGTAGGCCGAAATGGTGTGGTTTGAGATCACAGCTTTGGCAAGGATCCGGTCACACAGACCAAATTGGATTGTCAATGGTAAAAACTTCCGACGGTACATTGCTAACACTAGTCATTAATAGGAGTCTATACCGACTAAATGATTTCCATATACTTACATTTGACTGGGCATGATATCTAGCTAATAACATGAACTCAAATTATTGAAAATTTTAATTTCCATCAATATTAAATGGTGAAAAACAATTGTTAGCTGGCTATCTTCACAATAGACTAATGGCCTAAATGAAAAACTGTGAAAACAGTGTGACTTCAAATTGGGATACAGCACAGAATGAATGATAATAGCAGGATTCTATCTATTGAATTCTCCTCATGGGATATTATGTGAACTGTTGCAAAGCCAACATATCAGTCCAAGAGATCATATCTTTTAATCACTAATGGTATCAGGTTAACTTTGTAATTTGATGCAATATGTTAATATATCAACACCAGATATTCAAACATATATTCATTGAATGTGATACTAAACCACTAGCATATGTCACAAAAATTACCTTCTGTAAGTTTAATATATGATATATAGAAAATAATATAGTTAAAACCAAGAATGTGTCAGTAACAATGATCAGATAAGTGCAAATAATTGCAATTGCACTTGATAACAATATTTAGAAATCAGATTAAACATTCAGATGGTAGGCTTCGCCATTGATATTTGTTCAAACAACAGAATAACTATCAATTCCCATGATAGCCAAAACAACAGAAATCAAATCTCCACCCAATAGTAACACCATACACAGAAACGATAGCAATTATGGTTTTTAGGGCAAAGACACAGATTGAATTCAATAATGAACATAGATTATCTGTATTGTTACTTGTTAATTGGTCAAAATGCTGAAAGAAAAATATTTGTTCGTAATTGATTTGATCATCGAAAGCAGATTCATTGAAATGTCAGAGATAGGGGTGTTATGTTATTCCCTTTGATATATGATGCATCCCATTTGGGACTCAATGTGAAATGGTTATTGAGCATAGAAGATAGGGTCCTATACAATAGGTGACCAGTGTACAATTATCACGGTCCGATAGGCAAAAGGACCAGAACTTTCATGATCAATGTGTGGTAGTGATAGTGATCTTCATACTTGCTTCGGCTTGCTGGCAGTAGGGGGGTAAGTATGTTGTTAATCAAACATAACTGTGGGTAGTTATGGATGCCGATAATATATTGTTAATAAAACTGATACTCATGTTGTCTCTATTGTGCTATCCTGCAAGGCCAATACCATACTAATCGGTTGAAACATGTCTTAAGATATGGTAAATTTTTCTCTATTCCTACTCGACATTGTTGCCTGTAAACAAAAAGCTATAGAACGTGTAAAAATGACACAATTCCTGTTCTGACCTGATGTTTTGGTATTTGTTTCATAGTGACCATCACCCATTTCCATTCCCCCTAACATCATGTAAAACTGCAAATTCCTGTTATTATGGCCGCCATGTGGTATATCCAAAATAGATATGTGGTTTGAAAGATATATGTTATCATTAGATTGATCATGATTAGGATCAGTATTGGAATAAAGGGGATCGGCTGTAGTCTAACCTAATTGAGCAGTAACTCAATGCTATATTGATTTGCAATTTAAGACAAACAACAGGGTTTGACAAATAGCGATTAGAGAACCATTGATATTCTCATAAAAATACGCAAGCCAGTTTTGTTCAAATGGCTTTATTGTTAGCATATCATGGACATCTTCAAATGATTTCACGAAATAATATCTGTTCCAGAGACGATTGGTACCTCCCAATCATTGGTTGTAAACCTGAAGCGCCAGATTATCGGTAAGCAGGTTAATATATATGTTCTTGATAATACAATGTCAGGCAACGAAAAACAATCCCTGGTTCTGGATATTCACACAGTGGCATGTCACTCCACACAATTCATTGGCATGATAAATACTGTGTGTACATTTTCTGGCCAGTGGAATTGCATTGAGCTTGCTGCTGCGTAATAACAGTGCTCTCAACATCTCAATGCTGATGCTAAACAATGTATATAGGCCTATGCTTTGCACTGAATAAGGAACCAGAAGGTCTGCCTACCACAATGCAGTTGTAATTTAGATTATTTAGAGTTCTAAATGTTGTTTATTTCATAGTCACTTCAGTATCCAACCTGTTATACATCATATAATAACCACCAGGCCCTATACGTAAATCAATATAACCTTTTTCTATCTATTCTGTATTCTTTGACTTCGGAGTAATATGCTCCTCTGGAACATAATCAGCAGAACTGACAATGATTCAGGTAGTAATAACTTCATATGCACCTGTGGAAGATGGTTATAATGTCATGACTAGTTGCAATGCAGTTTCCGCCATACCTCCTTTGACAGGATTTATGCTTTCACCATATGCTAGGCAAAGTGATGTCTTGCAAGAGTTGGCAATGAGGCGGATTGGTTCAAGATGGAATGTACCTAGACGGTATTGAAGCCGGATTCAATTTGAGGTTTGGCTCGAATTGCAGTATTTGACTTGAACCTTCAACCGAATCCTACAACTGCCAACCAAAATTGGTTAGCAAGTTGTTGTCAAATCTGCTCAATTTCATTTTCATCAGGCAATGCTGGAAGTTAGCTACAAAACAGAGTAACAATTGAGCTGATTATACAACGCACTCAATCACATATTTTTGATTGAAAGTGATCCAATTGTTGGTGTTTAAGGCAAATGGGTTGGCAAGGATACAGTACACTCAAGTTGAGTTGGCAATGAGTCACCCGGGATTCAAACCATTGACGAACCAGTTTCGTAGGAGCGAAGCGTATACATGCCAAGCCATTCCACTCAAACCTTACGATTTTGCCCTATAACTGCAAACAAACATAAGGAAGCGAGTAATTGTCAGATCCGCTGCAATTTTGGTACATCTTGTAGCTAACCTTACCAGCAACAACATGCACTAAACATCCAGCCCTATTGTTATTCGAAGATAGATAGTTGACCAACCGGTTGTGAAAAACCTCAGAACCTCACCCAAACCTGAAACTGATTCCATATTGAACCCCACCTTGATTTGATATGCGATGAACCGATCCGCTTTGTTATCAATACTACACACGAGCTATACCTGTTAGTCAATGAGACAAACTTCCAATTGTTAAGTGCGAAAAAAGTTGTTATGGAGTAAATGAACGGATCATAGCTTGCATAAACCAAATACAAGGTACACTATCTATCTGTGCAGTGTTCTGTTCCCCAGCTGCTGCAAATTTTTCTATCGCTGATTGTCAACCTATATGCTGCCATGGTGGAAACCCATGGAACATCATTATATATCTCCAATACATTCGAGCTTCTGAATGATGTACTAGTTGTACATATTGTGTGATTCTACCATCAATTGATTTCATATTTCTGTATCACTGATTAAAACATCATCCCAATCGATTCTGACCTGCCTATAGAGTATGAAATGACAAGTGCTATTGTTCAAAGGATTTTGAACAACATTGCTGCCGATGGTTTGAAAGTCCTTGAAAGTTATTGGCAATATTTCTTCCTTTGTGCTGCTTCAGAGATATGAATGTCAATGAATGTCGTCCAGTAGTTGTTTCCACTGTCATTTGAAATGTCAGTTCTCTTGTTCTATGTGGAGTATCACGTTTATGATTCCATGATTTGTGATTGGCCTTTCTTACTACATCAATAACACTTTGAAGGTAGTACATGAGTATCTGTGTACAGCAATTACTTGTCTTTTTAGGGGTGTTGGAACCTTTCATAACCTGCTGTGTCTGGTAATAACATTTACCTAATATTATCCACCACCTTTTACACCAACATTACTGTTGTATCTACTCTGGTAACTGTATCTTGGGATACATCATGGAAAAGGTGAAATTGCTACCGACTTGAATGCATTCACCCATTCAAGTTGCCCGATGGATAATATCATTCTGGACATTCTGAATGTGCTGTCGAGATGGTGCCCTTTACTTCTTGTGTTTCTCGCAATTCAACTCTGCATTCTACTCAGTACATAATTTTGTACTTCTCTATTTGGCCTCTGCTGCCATTCTTTTTGCAGTCAAGAATTGTTTAAACACATCCCTGAAATTGTGGAATCAATATAGAGCATTGTCCATGACGATGAGCATTTGGTTATTTTGACAGTTATACTGGAAATCGGAATAGAACATCAGCAACAATCCCAGTTTCCGTCAGGAATACAGGGGTGTTCCTGATGTCTCTGATGCCTCGGACGGAACCTTGTACCTTCTGATGAAGAATTGAACACTACACATCGCCCAGGCGAGGGCTTGCATTGCTTACTTACCATGGGAAGATTATTATACCACGTATCTTATTCTTGCCATGCATAGCGTTGTATATTACCGAGTGGCAGACAAAACCACTTAGCATTTATTTCCAGACGCAGCACTCTGTACAGTCGCAGCCTTGATTATTTATTACTTAAAATCACGGCTTGATTCACAAATTAATTGATAACTATATATGAAAAATCATGGTAGATCTTGGAAGCACTTGGGGCAGCACTTGTAGCTAGAGCACAGGCGGAGTAGATCGATACAGTCTGAGTGAAAACGGTTGGTCTAGCCTGGCTCAGTTGGCGGGAGAGGATTGAGATTGGCTGGCTCTCGGCTGGCTGTATGCGATGAGCAGATCTGGACGGAAATATTACTCATTCGATCAGGTGCGCTTGGAGGCCGAGCTGAGCCAGCTTTCGAATGACTACACTCGATCGACCCGTGCTGGCTCTTGGATGGCTGGACGCGATCGAACCGGGATATCTCTCCGCTGGCGGGAGATGATCGAGCTGGGCTGGATCTCAGCTGGTTGAAGATGATCGAGCAGGGCTGGCTCTCGGCTGGCTAGACGTGCTGGTTACATGCGATCGAGCCGTTGGTTAGAGTTGTGTGTACATCTGTTTGGATTGCAAATAAAGAGGGTGCCTGTGAGAGAGTGAGAGAACTATCATACAGTTGAATTTAGAACATAGAACATAGAACTTAGAACTTAGAACTTAGAACTGAGGATGCAAATACGATTGAAAGAAAGGGGTCAGACTATATATGAGGGCACATACCTGGCCACGGCAGCCAAGCGCACTTACGAGGGCCAAGTGCACTTGCGGACCAAGTGCACTTACAAGGGTCTAGTGCACCTACCAGGCCACGTGCGCATGCCAGCCAAGTGCACTTGTGAGGGCCAAGTTCGCCTGCGAGCCAAGTGCACTTTCAAGCCATGTGCACCTGGCACCGCCATTACACTGGGTCTCGACTGGCTGGATGGGATAGGGCCGGGCTGGCTCTCAGCGGGGCCGAATGTACCCATTCTGACGTATGGACACAGTTGGCCACAACGTCAGAATGTTTGATAAAATGTGAGACTGACAGAGTGAGAAGAAACGGTGAAACTGCGATCGGAGGACGTTATGTAATATGACTCATGCTATTGACACCAGGCGCAGAGAAAGATGCCACCGGGGTGTCCGGGCGCGAAGTAAGCCGTCACCGGGGTGTCTCTGACAGCCCTGACGGTGCGCATCCACTCTGACGCAGCGATTCCGTCCGGACTGCAAAATCTTTTGCTGATGAACTCAAAAAAATGTCGAGAGCACTCAACTGCACTGGCTGGAATACTCGGCTGAGACAAATGTTTTTACCGCAGAGCATTATGTACAACAACCACTAGGAATTTTATTATCATTCTCATTTCTCTTCCATTGCAATGCAAAACAGCCTCTTATGCACATCTTGCATTCATTAAATCCAGGTATGCAGGAACTGTGATCGACAATTCGTTGAACATATCGAGGTGATTATTGTTCCACGGAATCTCATAAAGCAATATCATGAGGCGCTTCAACATCCCGAATTGGATTGGAAGGAGGAGATTTTCGTGGTGGCAATTGCTTGTGAGGCAATCAAGACAAAAGAATATTTTGAAGACCAAATTGGCAATATGGCGATTGACATTGGCATTGTTCAATGGTAAATTGCAATATGATAGTATTTGATAAATATCATGAACCGAGAGGTTGTGTCGCTCCTATCAGCAGGTAGAGTACCCATTTCCGGCATGGGGTATTCCCACCAGTAATATAGAGTATCCTTGTTGGTGTGCATGTCACGGTGCGCAGGATGATCAGCAATCCGAGCAGCCATTGTCTAATAACAAAACCTGAAATTACCATCGGTACAGCGGGCACAAAAGGTGCGGGTCTCAGAATTGAATACTGGTTTTAACAAAAGCTCCAGCACATCCTGAGAGACGCTTCCGTAATTTCCCCAATGAGAATGTTATCTTTGCCAGTGGACATTGTTGATCTCGACATGAATTCGCAAATAGGTGGGAGTCTCGCCCGAAAGTGCTTGTTATGTACTCACCTGCGTGTGAAAATTACTGCTGCCATCCTACATGTGTCTAGGTGGTGATTTTTTCAGCTGGCCGATTCAATGTTCTCCACCATGTAGGTTTCGATCATCCTCAGAACCTGGTTCATGTCCTTCCCGGTTGGCATCGACTCAAGGTTATCCATGTAATAGAGGGTTTCGAATGTTTGTGCTCTCTCCACCACTCATTAGACAAGCCCTGTGGTATATATTTCGAAGAGAACTGGCGCCACAGAGGACTCTTGGGATATGCCTGCTTCCGCCTGATGGCTCTGCATGACGTTGCATTTAATCCCTATGTCCACCATTCTATCAAAGAGAACACTCTCAGTCCATCTTATAATGTCTGTATCTATTCAATTGGCATTTATTGAGTGGTTCGGTCTCCTTCTTGCTAGGCTTGGGAATGCTTCCTTAATATCTATCAGGAGGACAACAATTAGCAAGTATATATTCTGTCAGGGCGGAATAGCTCCAGCAGAGTTCACGTGCTCCGTCATAGCCGTCAGAGACACCTCGATGCCTGCTTACTCCGCATCCGGCCTCAATACAACACGTCACGTTGCATATCGCCCCCCGATGGCAGTTTCACCATTTCTTCTCGCTCTGTCCTTCTCCTATTTCAAACGAAAACTCTGTGATTGGGCCAACTGTGACCTTACATCGGAATTGGTTCATTGGGTACGCTGTGAAAACCTCTCCTGGCGTCCCATCTACCTGCGTGCAAAATGCAATTCCATCTTTAATAATTATACACATTATTCGAAGTTTCCAAATCTATGTGGCCATTGACATTTCATCTCACTTTCCATCCATCTCCTGTCTTACTACTAGTATCTTTCTCTGGGATTATGAGTGCACAGTCGACAATGTATCCCACCCTGAAAACTTGTAAATATATGGCTGCTGGAACTATTCTCACATGTACAGATTTTGCGATGGGTTCCAGGTTACCCAGGTTTTCTGGTATTGTAGTGAGTGCCCGAGCTAAGCAGGATTCAACGAAAGCCCCGTCCTTGTTCAGAAGCTTGATTCTGAATAGTCATTGCAGTTGCCACTGGAAATGACCATTCATCACGACATAACAACTTCCCGGGTGTTTCTTTGCCCTCACCCAGTCGTTCCATTGGTCTCCTCCATAGCCGCCATGGCATCCTGTGCATCGACATATCTAAGAAGAGCATTCACCTTCTAAACCCTCAAATTCAACCTAAATACCATGGTAAATAAAAGCTCCATTGTGTGCGGTTGTTCATTCTATACATATGTCTTGTTGCAACTCTTATGATTTGGAAACTCTTATGATTTGGAAACTCCAGGGTGCTATTGTATATTTCCACAGGGTAAATTGCATCTTGCACATTATCGAGTAATGCTCTGAAGCCTTTGATCATAGTGTCAGGACGCTTTCCATCCCAGCGGTTTTGGGGTCCCATGAATTTGGGCTTCGCATATTGCGGGGAGCTCCGGGGTTCTGCCAGATCAGCACCGGCAGGGAGCACCTTGCAGGCGGCAGCGCTATTTTCCCAATGCTGGGCGACGCCTTGGAGATTGAACTTTCTGAAGAAGATAATGTCACGCTGAAAGGTGATTACTTGGGGCAGGTAGTTCAAATCGTGATTGGTGGCGTTCAAACTTTCTTTGAGGGTTATTTTCTGTTCATGTTTATGTCTCTCAGCAGAATACAATTGCACGGCTCCAAATCGATGAATGTGTTCGAACCAATGAGAGATCATATTGGTGTTATGCTAGTTGAAGTCTGCCTCTAACTTCTTGGAAACATCTATATCGTGGCAGATATAATCACGCAAGGCTTGCAATCAATTTCCAGCTGTATTGACCTCTCACTGTATGGCGGCACAGGGTTGTTCGGGAGGCACAGATTGCTAGAATCTTGTCACCACAGAACCGTGGACCTTACAGGGTGTGTATTGACAAAAGGGCGTCGGCGGGCTTGCGGTCCTTATTTGGCCAGACAAGCAGCCGGAGTGGAAGGAGCCGTTGGAGACATTGCTATTGCCCAAGCGATGGGGGCGATGTGGGAATTGTCTGAGTCTCAGCAGCCAGGGTTAGTGTGGGAGCAATGTATGCCCTGAGTGCCGTGGAGATTGAAAACGGCAGAGAGATTGTAACAGTTGAAGGAGTGAAAGCCGTAGGAATTACTGCACTTATGTCGGTCGCTGCGCGAGATATGAAAGCCATTGGAGTTGTCGAAGCCTTGGTAGCCGTCATGGAAGCCTATCTTAAAGAAGCCGAGAGTGTGGTTGAAGCCGAAGTTGTTAGAGCCGGAGAAGTTAAGAGAGCTGGAGAAGTTGATGGGAACATTTTGATAGCTGCAGCATACTTTGGAGACACAAACTCGAATATTGCAAGGACTTCAGCTACCTTGATCTTCGCACTTGCCCAAGTGCACTTACGAGGGCCAAAAGGCAAGTCCGCTTGGGAGCCAAGTGCACTAACCAGGGCCAGGTGCGCGTGCAAGCCAAGTGCACTTACAAGGGGCAGGTGCGCGTGCAAGCCACGTGCACTTACGAGGGCCAAGTGCACCAGGCACCGCCATTATACTGAGACCGACAGAGCGAGAAGAAACGGTGAAACTGCGATCGGAGTGCGATTGAACCGGTGAAACTGCGTTTGAAGGGCGATAGAAACGGTGAAACTGCGATCGGAGCGCAATATGCAACGAGTCGCGTGGTATTGACGCCAGGCCCAGAGTAAGCGGCCACCGGGGTGTGTGTGACGGCTCTGACTGAGCGCGTCCACTCTGAAAGAGCTATTCCGCCCGGACGGAAAACATATTTGTTGATGCCCGCGGCAGACCACGTGTTTTGACTTGTTGACAACAGAGATATCATTGAGGCTGTCTAATAAGACAGACCAATGACAGGAGGTGAATTGCGCGATATGTATGCAACAATTATTTCACTGTCAACCATTGATCGCTACCCGGGCCAGGACAACTATAGGAAGTGGCTAACGAAGATATGTACAAAGCTTGATGACAAACACATATTTGAAAAGCTACAATGCGTACTTGAACACAAGGTTTGGTCACCAGAGGAGTGGGAAGAAGTTATTTGTGATGAATGCTCTGTGGAAAGAGCGATTCAAGGCGACAAATGTGGGTCTTTCCACAACCCCCTGGAAGGTGGCGCAAAGACTGCATGGCAGTAAAACAAAAGGGCAAAGGTCATTACACTGACGGCCTGGAATTGTTTTTGGGGCAGGAAGCATGGAATATTCTGCTGTCTCATTATCAAATCGGTCAACAACGATGTCTATGTTAAGCTCTTTGAATTGCTTCATTTTTCTGTCCTTAGACGTGTTCAGGACACCCTAGAGGATTTTATCTTCCAGCAGGATAATGATCCAGTACACAAAGCAGCTGTGGTTATGGATTTCGTTGAGCAATACAACATTCAGGTAGATGACTAGCCACGCAATTCCCCAGAAATAAAGCCGATTGAGCATGTCTGGGTGGAGCTCATGGGCAGACTTCATAGGAAATATCCAGACATTGGAAACACAAAAGCAGATCAGGAAACAGTGATAGAAAGTTTAGCTGAAGTCCTGCACAAGATCTAGAACAGGATACTGCAGTCCTACTTTGAGAAACAGTGGAAGAGCATGCTCGACAGGGTGGCTGCTGAAATTGATGCTACGGGATGGTATGATAGGTACAGAGCATGTAATTCTATTCGATTTTGTTTTCCTTACACAGACATCATTATAAGTAACTAGACACTTTGTATTTTTTGTTTGAAGACTGTATGATCATTGTTTGGGGTGTAATGTTGATTTAAGTTGCAGGAAAGTTTGTTCGCAAGGGGGCACACAGACCAAATCACCTATACTTCTGTGTAGTGACTGTATGTCAGAGGTTCCAATGATATTAATATCACTTCAATCTCGCTCATACAATTATTTATATTTAAATCTTTGTCATAAGCATTTCTACCACTCGATATATCCCACCAATGACAGTATTTTGATAAGTCATTTGGAATTATCTGCACGATGTTCCTGATTATTTTGCAAAGTTCTGCTATATTGGTGAATAGATAACTTACTAGCAGTAGGTCCTCAAAATTCTGAAGTATGATACTGTTGTATCATTTCGCTATTTCAACTTTCAGACACATGACATGCTCTTGGTCATAAGGTACATAATTATTGGCATTCTGCAAATTCATAGTCATCAATGGTGCGAACAGGTATGATGCAAACTGAGAGGCTTTGGGATCTTCAGTGTTTTATCTATCCTTATCCTTGCAATGGTTATACATTGAAGAGCTTCAGATTAGTAACTACTGATTCTTGCTTATCAGTAGTATAAATTACAGTATAGATGCTAATATTCCTTGATTGATTGTGGATATAGAACAAGACACAACATGTGAAAATTCAATTTCGTGCAGGAAAGGTTCTTGTGTCATTCCATTTGAGGCATCGAATGAAAAAGTAATACTTGGTTACCTTTCTTCGATTGTAGCTGGTGATGTAGAACCTATACAGTTCAATACATACCTACCAAGCTACTCGTATCTGAGCACCACATCGGTCTCACATATCTGACCGACAAAATATTCTTGCATTGTATCCCAAAAATTGCCATTGACTAAGTACTATCAGATACAAATATCAATTTCATGATGATTGTATATCATGAAATGTTCAGGTTCAAGATGTAGATAGAGGTGGGAGAGTTAGTTCCAATGATATGCAGTATGTAAAGATTATTGAAATCATATTATCAACTTGATAACAAGCCAGATTGTTGGATATATATCATAGTGTACTAGCAACAGCTATAGCCATCCACAGTACATCCAAATATAATGGGCCGTTAATTTTCACTTGGCAGCAAATCAGCAAGTTTATTTCATATCTGATTTGATCTGAACAATTAATCACATATCAAATGCAATTTCAAAATTATGAAAAACCTGAAAATATTTTTCTTTAGAGATCTAAGTGCACTGAGGAGGCCATGAGCATGATCCAAATTTACATAAAAAATATTTCCAAAAGTGATTCTGAATGAAATTTTTTATTAATACAGGAAGGTAATTATGGATGGATTATTGGGATGAGTTGTGGCTGCAGTGGAACCAATAGAGTGGACTTCAAACAAATGTTGCCATTCCTTTGATACACACTTACACTACATGCTGGGTTGTGACATAGTAATGTATTGGGTTGAATCTGTTGCTCAAGTACTGTAATTATGTATGAACAGGAGGGCGAAACAGTTTGCAGCAGGTTCGCAACACTGCAGCTGTATATGGATTGTTGATACTCTGTTGCCACGAACATTGAAGTAGATAATGGAAGGTTATAGGTAAGCTGCTCTGTTGGATATCGTGCATCCAGGGCGCAATATATTCCTATTGGCTGCATGTAGGGCTTGCAATTCAATTATTTTATGAATTATTATCTACCGAACATCATCAATTGTCACCACATTTGAACCATAAAGTTGGGCATTGATGGTGAAACATCTGTCCAACCCAATGAACTCCTAGAATGGCAGTACTGGTGTAGGCTTGTGCCCAGAACACAAGGAACATAATTGGTCAGTAAAGGTGCCAACAAACATATAAATAATTTTGTTTATGTGAATTACAACTTTATAAAAGAGATATTCATACCACTTCACTACTTTTCTCTGGTAAGTATAATCATAACTTCTCAAGAGCAAAAGTATCAGTCTGGTCAAAGATTTAAATATGTTCGCAGACCTTATTGACCTGAAACCGTAATCACCTTTGAGATAAGGGATAGGTTTTGCCCAATATTTCATTATACTTATCCCATTCTGAGACATTGTAAGAAAATATCAGAAAGAACATCATACATAACAAGCGATTGTTACCTTCTGATTTAAACAATGAAGTTGGTCAAAACTCAATTATGCATAGATAATGATTCGTAAAGTGAGATATCTTTTCAGGTATCTGCAGAATGTTACCAACAGGCCCCAACAGATAGTGCACCTATTCTTTCCAAGGCAGATATTGGTGAAAATGAGGAAATTCATGATACTTAAGATTGCAACGCTGATGATTTGTATCCTGATATAGGTGATATGAATTCTGTGGTCTTCAATCTATCCTGTGAAAATTCAACGTTCATGATTATGTCATCCTATCAATCGTTACTAAATATTCTCAGTGGGCTATGTCCACCCAAAATCAATTGTTGCTGAATATCAATTTTTCAGCCTACAGTGGAAATACGAGCTAATTGTGTTGCTCAGCTTAGAGTTAAAACAGCCTCACAAACAGATTAAGGTCAGTTAATAAAAGAACTTGTGCCATACGATGATGGTAGGAATTGGGCCATACAGGTGGAACTCAGTTGGAAACGGGGCTTGAAATTGGTAAACCAAGAGCAATACCGCAAAACCACCTCCGAATTGAGTCCTCTGTGTAAATTCTGCTTGACATCACCATTATGTTACAAACAGACCACAGGATGTAGCCATATATTGACTGAATGTACTCTGCAGCTATCATGCCCATAAGGATCATTCACAATGAACAAGAATAATATAGGACACAGTGACATGGTGTCAAAAGTAGGATAATTTCAACCACTCTCTCATCGATAATTTCAATCAATTTATCAAGCAACTCCATATAATGTGACGCAATTTCGACAGCGCTTTGTACATACTGAGTGTGCATAGCAAGAGTTTAACAGCGGTTCAGTAACCAAGACTATATATTCAACATACAGACAAATCCGCTTCCCACATTGTGGCTGGGGGCCATATTGCACGAAGAGAAGGACCCTGAGAAGATATTTGCAGTGGAGTAGAAAGGCATAAAGAGTTTGGAATGATCATGAAGTAACACCTTAATAACATCTGGGAGAATCGGCAGGATTGACAAGTGTTTGAAATGATGCGTGGCAGCACAGTTCTAACCTTGGGTGGGAAAGTAGCAAGGAAGTTGACAACATCAGGAGAAGAAACAAATTGGTGGTTGGGATGCACAATTGATGAAAATGAACCGGCATTCAATATAGATTCAGACAGTAAATTTCCTAGCCAGCTGAGAAAACCGAAGATGTCAATTGCAAAGGCAAAACATGTCAGCCACTGATTCTCTGTTTGCTCCTGAGCTCTGAATTTGTTCCGAGAGAAAATCAGTTGCCACTTCTCTTGATGTTGGTGCTTTCATCAACGTACAAATATTTTAGTAACTGCCTGGTATGCTCCACGAACACGGCTGAAGACCACATTATACGTCAGGGTAATGATGTCGGCTGTGTCGGACTGATTACACTTCCGCATGACATGCTGCCAAACACTTTGGTACAGTTATCTTTAAATATTACAATAATCATATTGTCTTCATTCTGTCCGACCAGTCCAATGGCAACTTGACAGTAGACAGCTCACAGAAGCTAGTCAAGAACCCAATGCCAGAAGATGGATATCATTCCCACATCCTTGCCAAAGCTTTGTTATAAATGGGGATCATGGACATTTTGTCTGATGATGCCCTGCACAATACAGTGATATATTGTTTCCATTACATTTCTTAATTCCACCACTTTGAAACCATGAAATCTGTTGTAATCGAATCAGGGGAGTGTTAATACCCTCCTATGGATTGCTACATAAGGAAATATGTCCATGGCTTTGAAATTTGACAGCACGTTCAGGGCCCTCCACCATGCCCACCATTGATTTAACAGGTCTCTTGTACCACCATCTCTATCATGGGTACAACTTCCAATGGATTTCATCACCTATGTTCCAGAATAAACTGCATATGTTCACACACAGATCCTAGTTATTGTCGAGTGGGCCACAGAAATGCCCCTCTAGTTGCCTTGCCCTGAAGATATGGATGCAGCAAAATTAACCAGGCTCTGGTTTGGGCTTATCATTGGCAAGCCTATCATACCTGCTAATATTATAGATGATGATAATACACCATTCACTATTCAAATCTGGACAAGAGTCTGCAGTCCAATTAGGGTCGATCATGTAGCATCGACCGCCTTCCACCTGCCCATGGATATCCAAACAGAACACCACATTTAAACAATAGAGAAATGCCTTCAGCTACAATGAACAAGTCAACTATGTTGAGTGACTGCAATTGGCTTAGTTTTTGGATACAATGAGTTTGTGTACTTTTTAACGAGGATGACAACCAGTGTTGATCAACTATATCTACCACAAAATGATTCCATTCAAGGCACCCAAGGAGTACATTTAAGCCTGCATAAGGTCAGAACTTCATTGGCACTCAATGATTGCTGGTATGGCAGACAAGCACCAAATGGGGTGTTGGTATATTCTGGTCGCCCTGGTGCGGCATATGAACTACTCATGGAGCAAAGAAATGACTTTCGAGGTTCGTAAGGAGGTTGGGCTATCAATATAGAAAATGTTTTCATCAGGCCTTCCAAGACACCGGATTATAAACTTGCAAAGGCTTGCAAGGTAGTATACATATCGATGAGGACCAATATAAAATAGAATGTCCAAAAACCAGGAGTATTGAAAATGTGTTTGATGTGTAGCTTGTTAATAAGTATTTGCCACACACCCTCAACCCACCACCATCTCAGGATAATCCGACCATCATAAATGATATTGAAAGGAGGGATTTAATTTGGAATATATCAATTCCAGCTAATGATACCCATCGCTCCATTGTTTGGTATAATGAGAATGATGAAAAGAAATACATACCAACTCAGAACTGGCTGAGAACGTCAACAATGCTACATTACTACTGACCAAGAATCTTTGAACATATCCAACTACACCTCAGCAATGAAGAACCTGACAATGATTGATACAACTCAAAAACCTATAGAAAGTTTCAAATTTCTTTCGATATTACATTCAGAAATTATGCAGGATCTACACGATTCAGAAGAATGAGGTGGTTTCATGGGTCTTACTTCTCTTTGCCTCTCATGCGATTGATTTAGGCCCAGTATAAATGGCAGTTTCACGGGTTTGTATTACCTACCACTGTGGATGAAATATACCTGTAAACACAGTCTGTCATGATACTGTCATAAGGGCAAAAATACGGTCTGGGAAGTTTGATAGGTTGGTTGTCACCTGGAATTGAGTTCTATTCCTCTGTTTCCAAGTAGATATGGAACAGCCCAGGTGGTATTCACCCAGAGAGGAGAGTAATGTAGTGGGGGGCAGAGTTTTGGATAGCATCTGGGATGCCAGCGGCCTGAATGGTGAGAAACCCTCCTGCCTAACCTCTGGCCTTATATAGTTTTCGCAATGTGCAACTGTATTGTAGGGATTGTTATGCCTCTACTCTGTTCAACATCATCATAGGCGCAAATAGGCTACCGTAGCAGCATGTAGACAAATGTTCACCAGTATACATTTGTACTCAATCCCACGCCTTAATACAAGGTTGAGGGATGCATGTTATGAATCTGGAACAATAAAATTGGTTGTGTCTGGCTAAGGCACTGATGGAAGAAATATGACTGGCGGCCATTAACTTATTTTGCTAGGTAACCACACATGTCCGGAAATCCAAACAACCCCAGTGGACATTTATTATGTCAAATGCCCACTCGTAACGACTCTTGCTGACCTTGCAACAAAGGTAGGTTTACAATTGATCTCTTATCCCCTCTATATTATCAACTGCGTACTGCATACATCTAACATATATAGCTGAGCTCTCCTCCCCCTTACTGATCCCATAATCCCACCCCTCTCATCAGTGATATCTTCTTCCTCATATTCCCAATTATTAAAACAATTAATATCCTGCTTCTTTGAATCTTCAGCCTGCTTCTCTGCATGTTTGGATGCTTTGAGTTGCGTTCATACTAATGCTACTATAGCTACAGCATTGTTGTGGCGCTTTCTGATTTTGGCTGCTGTTTGTTGGTCAATCCAATCTCTCTCTTCTTTGAGGTGAACCACATCCTCAGCGGTATACAAATGAGCTTTACAAAGTTTGCGCCGATCTTAAGCTGTGAGTGCTGTGGTATCCATGGCCACAGAACGAACGAAAATCAACATTTCTTCCCCAATTCTCCGTGTCCATGTGCCCGCTGGGCAGACCATCCCATCTGACCTATAAAAGACGAAAACTTTAGCAAAGAAGTTGTTTGACAAGTAACAAGGTCTAATGTTCTGCTCGCTACTCTCTTAACGGCTCTGAGCTTTCTGGAAATTTCCGTTTGAACAGCCCAAAGGGACCTTTGCGGTGGATATCTCTGAGTGATATTTTGTGATTGGCACTTGAACAATCCACAAGAGTTCAAAGGCCAGATCTCAGCATCACAAAATGAATTAAGGATATTCTTTAGTGTATATGCTACAGTCCTAGCCCGTGTGACATGTTAATTGAAAAAGTTATTATGGAATAAATTGAGATTCAGCGGTCGGTGTACTCATGGAATTGCCCCTTCTTAATGGCATTAACTTCATTTGTCATTCGCAAATCCCACACATTGCTATAGCACACTGATAATTTACTATAGAGGTCAATATCCAGGGGTTGTAAGATATGTATGAAGTGTACTGGAAGGAAAATATGGTGAATAGCATTTTCCAAGCAAAAATCGAAAATACTGCAAAGACAAATCTTATCTATGTCCATCTAGAACAAGAATATCCGACTATTGCTTGGCACTGCTGCGGTCAGCAGGAGAAGGACAACATTTCGACAGTATCTTCACTTGGTCTGTGAATTTTCAAAGTTCTTTTCAATGCATTCAAATCATATTTTATTGTTTGTCCAGTGTCTGAATGACCCAGCCAAGGTCGCCTGCTATTTAACCTGAATCCCAATATGCTCTCATGGTGGATGCATTGCACCAATGTAGATAAACATGGGGAATATAACTATTTAATTTACATATACACAATCTATAACTTTAATCATTTCCCTGTGTCAATTATGAACATAGCGGGAATTCTTTCGGCCGCTACATTACACAATCTTGACTTATAACTTCTGGCCAAGCATGATCCCCTTCACATCCCTATTGTTAATATTTACTGGTCTAGTTTAAGATTCCAATCGGTGTCCCCATCTGCAATACAGTTAGTTTGACAAACGAATTCGAAGTATACTGAACTAACTTACTTTGGGAAAATGGTTTTCAAGATAATTTGACGTTTCCATTTGCCCTTTGGCTATCCATGTACACACTAAACCTTCAAATAATTTCATGATGTAAATTCAGTAAGCGTGTAATCTATTATTTGCTCAATTGATGGCGGCTTTGCTAGGGTCGTAGAAATATCGCAAATTCCTTGACCATCTTTGGTTGCACTTAGTATCCCGGGATATTTTGATCCTCACAAAATCTTAGAATTGATTCCTCTTGTTCAAAACTAAGTAACTGTTCTTTGTCAGGTGCAGCACTGCAGGGGAGAATCACACTGAGATAATCTTTCAGGGTCCAATATGACAAGCCATGCGTTGAGGCTGCTGAACGGATTGATGTCACATCAAGGTCAAGATCTACATAGCTGGCCTGCCGGATATGAATTTCCCTCTCAGCCGCAACATCCCGTTTTTGGCACTTCACTGTGCCCTTAGTTTCAAAGTGTAGAAAATAGGTCAAAATTAATTCGGGCAGTTGGTAATTTGAACCCCTGTTGAGGCGCTTGCCAGTTTCCATGCTGATTGGTGGCTAGTTCGTGGGATGTTAGACTAAGAAATCTGTGACAATATGTTGGAGACAATGTACTGATCAAGGTGGGACAATATTGTTATATAACAATGCTAGGTGTTTATGCACAACCAGTTAACAGAACAAATGGCAAGAATCAATTGATGCTTTGTTGAAATGAAGTTTTAAAAGCTGCTTGCAACATACATTGTATGATGTAAGAAATATTCCTTGTATAATGTCAGTCCTAAACACTGAAACAGAAATTACACATCACCTGCTAGTGATATTGTAAGACATTAACCTGTTGACCCATTGATGATGCACATTTCTGGAAGCATTTGAAACACTCAACAGACTAAATTCAATTTTGCAAACCAGCATATATTGAAGATTTTGTTCACCACTAGTTAATACATAGTTATCATTCCAACAAAATAATTTATGTGGATACAATTCACCAGAAATGTACTTAATAGTATAGTGAAATTGTAGCGAGCAATCCATTCACAAAATATATTTATTGAATATGAATTCACTCAGGTCATCAATTTTACCATAAATTCTGTTGTTGTAATCTTGATCAATATTGAACATTATCATTACATAAGAGGCGGGAGTGCTGACATGGGATGTTCTTATACTGTTGGAGTCACCAGGAAAGTCATAATCACTGTCATTCCATTCCATATTGCCGTGTATATCATCTGCCAAATGTTGGGTTGGGTAAAACGTGAATTAGCTGTCTATACCAAGGGAAGTTTACATTACGGGATATCGAATATTCATTAATTAATGGATTCTCACTGTTGTGGTGAAGTGAGACAACAACCTATCACTATTGTTCATGGTGATCGGTAGATAACTATTTAGTCAAATTCATTGTTTCGTTTGTTGCAGCACGGTGACATAAAAATTGTTCCCACCACTAAACACAGGGAAATAGTGGATTCGCTGTGTGTTATGGTTGGTAAGACTCAGCATCATTCAATACCAGTTGTTCAAACCATATTTGGATGCCTGCGGCATGTATCCATTAATGATCTCATGTCTTTCCGTATTTACACTTTTTGTTGATCATATTAGAACGAACGAAACACAATCTCACAGGGACTACCCCCTAACAACACTTCTCAAAATGAACCCACTCTCGTGCAGCCCCATAGTGGTCACTGCCAAGTCAGATTACTTTTCACCGGTCTTCGTGCCCAATTGGAGCCTCAAGGTGGATCTCTTTTAAAAATCCACTGTAAGGGAATATATGTCAGCAGCGAGAGAATACTGCATCACAGAAAAGAATCACGGAATCGACATATTGGTCAGTTTAGAAGTAATGGTTCAGAAAAGATACTTACCCAGACAAACGACACCGACCCAGAATCCCCACGAAGGGCATCGAATTCACATCTGCACAATAAAATTAATATCATAATAAAGCATGGACAATGCGGGCCTACATATGGAGGCCGTCTCAATCGATATCAAACCCAGCAACAAGATTCAAGTTTTACATACCTCAGGTGCGCCAACCTTTTGACGTCAAGATTTGACCACTTTCCTCCACATGTACTAGGGGTTGGCCGTCTTTATCCCCATCGACATTACCACGATCAATGGAATTGTAATGCATCCCTATTACCCCATGAAAGAGAGCAGAGAATATGTGATGATGATGATGTGGGGCGACATGGATCCATACTGGGCTGCAATCAACATACAAAAGTTGAATGTGTTTCAGCTTGCAGACAATCGGCCCGATGCACTTGTCTCCAGACGTTGATATTCGATCTACTCAGTTCAATGTTTGATCATAGCAATAGAGGTTGTGACCTGGTGAACTTTGGATGTCTTAATAAGACGGAATGCTTCATGTGATTTCTCAGCACCTACGATCACATTAGTAGAGTAGTTTCCTAACACCGCATTTCTTGGGAGTAATAGAAGACGGAGATGCTTGTAAATACACTGCAGACATAGCTCTGGACGATGGTGTTCACCAATCTCAGCATCCATCCGCTTCAGCCAAGCTGATTGAAATACAGCACACACAACAGTTCACTCGCAAGCTGACTTGACCTTCTCAGGTGCACTTGGCTGCCGGGGCCGGGTAAGCGCTCTTCATATATAGTCTGACCCATTTTTACCCCCTTACTTTGAACTGTATTCGCACTCTAAGTTCTAAGTTCTAAGTTCTAAGTTCAACTCTATGATACTTCTCTCTCTCTCATAGTCATCCTCATTATTTGCAATGCTAACAGATGTACAGACAATCTTCACCGACGGCTCGATCATGTGTAGCCAGCCCAGCTCGGCCTCCAAGCGCACCTGATCGAAATGCTAATATTTCCGACCAAATCTGTTGGTCGCATACAGCCAGCCGAAGGCCAGCACAGCTCAATCGCGGGTAGCCAGCACGTCTCATTCGCTGACACCCAGCACAGCTTAATTGCCTGTAGCCAGCACAGCTCAATCGCCTGTAGCCAGCACGGATCAATCGCGTCCAGCCAGCCGAGAGCCAGCCCAGCTCATTTTCCCGCCAGATGAGAGCCAGCCCGGCTCGATCGCCTCCAGCCAGCCGAGAGCAAGCACGGCTCGATCATGTGTAGCCAGCATGACTCGATCGTATGAACCCACCACGGCTCGATCATGTCCAGCCAATGGTGAGCCAGCCAATCTCATGTGTCTTCCACCAGACCAACTATTTGCATGCTGCCTATATCGATCTACTCCGCATGGGTACAAGCTCCAAATGCTGCCCCAAGTGCATCCGAGATCTACCATGATTATTTGTATATACTTAGCAATAAATTGGTGAATCAAGTGTGATTTTAAGGAAACAATTGACTGCCCTGGTAAATCAAGACTGCAACTGAACAGTGTTCTGCATCTGGAAACAAATGCTAAGAGGTTTCGTCTGCCACAGGGTAATATACAATGTGATGCATGGCAAGAATAGGATACATGTTATAATAGCCGCCGCATGGTAAGTATGCAATGCAACCTGTCGCCTGGACAACGGGTAGCCTGTAATTCACTGTCCGAGGGTACTGAGGTTCCGTCAAAGTCGTCAGAAAGGTCAGGAGCACCCGGGCATTCCTCATAGAAACTACGGTTGTTGCTGATGTGTATGGGATGTTTTGAAGGAATTGGCAGTCGGTAGCATATGCAATGAAATTGTGGAGTGTTGATCAAGGCCGCCCTGTAGTCAAGCTTATTGCTGCAAAATAGTATCTCTAGTAAAACAAAACAAGGATTGCCCTCTCCTCTGCCAGGAATATCTGTAGCCGCGTTGTTTTAAACATCATTGTAGGTGTAGCGAGGTTGAAAAATCTCAAACCTGTACTTCTGATAGGGTGTGCATGAACACAATTTCCCAGGCTTTTGCATAGTGACTGTAGGAGGACAGTATTCCTGACAATGGCAACAAGCTTGAACAATACAAAATTTGAAATCCAAACTCCTTTGTTGTGAATCTTCATCATTGTCTTGATGGCTTCATATGCCAAGCTAATATACATAATGTCAATCGCCAGCAGGTGCTTATTGTGGTCAGAATACAGCTTGTACTGATCAGTGTGAAAATATACTCCCAGAGTAGCCTCAGACAAAGTCTGTGCTAGTGGATGTATATGTGTAATCATACATTGGAGTGTGTATGGATGTAAATTATGAACATTCATCAAGTAGAGCATATTGTTAAGACTAATGATTACCGATTGCAAATAGTATATAGGTTATTTTAAGTATGGAGAAAAAACAAATACAAACCTGGCTTGGTATCCAAGCCATACTACTGATTTAAAACTCATCGGCTGCGGAGAGTTTGAAGCAATCAGTGCTCAGAGCTACATCTATCTGCCTGCCCAGATATTCCAATGTATGCCTGAATCGTGGTAGAAAATGAATTCTAGCAAGAGTTGGATATTATATCTTTGTTAACCAAAGTTCAGAGCTGAAAGATTGTGTACATGTTTATAGATATCTATATCTGTAAATATAAAAATTATTTATATTGAAATGCAAAGATGATCACATACAACAGTCAGGGTAGATGGGTATATAATCAAATCGTCCTGGATCTGAAAGGACGTACACCCACGTACGGCCTCGTATGAGGGTATACGTGTTGATACAGTTGCAAATGGGAATAGGTAATAAAGATATCTATTATATAGTATGTAGGTAAGATAATCGCTAGCGTGCCAAAAGCACTTCACGAGGTGATAATATATGAAGGGCGTTTACCCGGCCTCGCCAGCCAAGTGAACCTGGCACCGTTCTTACATCATCCCCCTCTTCATTCGCAGACCTCCTCGGCTGCAGCATATATATACCTTCACAAAGAAAGACAAAATACGGTATGTGTGCCTTTGTACGTTTGCATAAGTCCCAAGACCGATCGGTGCCAACAAGGCAGCCTCACGGCGGATTCGGTCCACAGGAAAATCCACCTGCAGTGACAGGTGGTAACACTCGTGCCAATGCCATTTGAACTGGGCCGAAATCCATAAGAAGAGAAGAGAAGAAGTAGAAAGCAAGAAGGAAATGTCCAATTGACCCTCATACCTCCAAGCCCACCTCCGAGTCAAAGCCACTCCAGCAGGGTTGCAAGTACATACGTCAGTAACTTCCGTAGTGCAGTCTCGGTGGTGCTTACATCGGTACAAGCCATTGGCAGACTTGCAGGTGTTATTTGGCATCAATATATCGTAGTTGGCACGCGATATGCCAGACGAAGTTGCCACACGAATTCCGACTAACCCAGCAATCGTTAGTATACAATCTCTTTCGTTGTACGCGCTCGTGAATTTCATATGAGTGGCGAGGCCATTGTGGACAGTATCGCATCACTGCAGCAGTCGACTAGCATAATTGCATGATGTACTTGACTTGGTCATAGTAGCTCTTGGGAGCTCTCGGATTCGTATTATTTCTTCAAATCCATATCTCTGTGCTTGTGAATAACGAAGCACGCAGTAGATCTCATTGGTGATAGCCGTTGTCATTCTGCTTCAGATCCAGTGGTGGTTGGATGACTTGTGTCGGCCTCATTCGCCCCATGTTGCAATCATCATATGTCACATGCATTCGTTGGAGCTCATTCGAGTTACGGTATCTAACTTGTAAGTGTGCCATAAGGTCGTACTCACAGAGTAACCAAGTATGCTCCAGGTGCCTCAAGGCAGCCATTCTCCGACATCCATGCCTTCGACTTCCTAATGCACGAAAGTATTGGGTTTGCACACGCCCTGCCCATCCGAGCCTAGCTGTAGGGCGCACACAATAAAATCTAGCCTGATACAGTAATTCACCACATTCGGTGGCTCTGTCATTTGATTATCCTCATGGCTTCGTTTGGTTAAGGTCAATTGCAGAACATATGCGTTCGTTGATATATCTTGTTCGTGATTGGTCCGTACAAGGTAATAGTTACCATGTAATTCTGTGCGTTCGCACTCTTGGCTCAGAAGGTCCAACGGGGTAGCCATCTCATACGTCCATAAAAGATTGCAGCTGGTTTTCATTCCGCGCAGCTTGACATGTCGACTGCTGATTTGTCTGGTTTTCTGCCGCTAGCACAGGGTGCGGTTGACTCCATTGATTGTTGGTATTAGCTGATTGTTGATTCGACGCACCTGGTGATGCTTCTGATTCTGACATAAACACCAGTAGCGTATCCATTGACCTGTCGTTCGCTCCCAGGCTTGTCAATGCACTTGCACTTGATCTCGTTGACTTCGCAGCCGATGTCGTAATTCCTTAAGTTCGCGTCCATCGTAGACCAATAGAAATCCCTTTTGTCAAACTCAGTAGTTTCAAGAGCTCGAAATTGACCGGACTCAGGGTTGTCATGAAAGACTTATCACTTTACCGCAGAGAGCATCGTCCGCAGGGACAAATGTTCTCCCCTCATAGGGCAGAGCGCCAACGACGACACTCCATTGTCTTTCGTCTTCGGCTTCGCATGTGGTTTCGGCAGTGGCCATTGGGTCATCGACTAGCATACCCGAGATGTTGAGCGCAAATGGCTCAGTAGCCTGGGCCTTCTTAATCGCCGGTAGGAAGGAGCTGATTGTAGGGTTTGAATGTCTGGGTTGCCAAGAGCTGTCCGACAGGCTGACGTCTGCAGCATGATGGGTGTATTTTGGTGGTAATGGTGATTCATTCCAACATTTGCGGCGCGGAATTCGTTTGAAGCAGCGGTTTCTCGGATTCCATAACGATCATTCCCCTCTCTTGTGGTGGGTGCGAGGTCGACAATTAAATGCGTCCGGTGAATGCGGTGTCGATTCTCATCGATTCCAATCGATTTTCTTGTTGATCAGACGGTTTCGATCGCCATTGGGGCTTTTGTACTTCTCTATCTCCATCCAATTGAAAGTCTTGCAGAATCTCTTATAAAGTAAGTGTTTCTTAACGAAGGGATAGACTTAAACGTAACCTTGTATCCCCACATCGGGAAGTTGCACTCTGCACTCGAGAAATCTGCATTGTGCGGCTCTCCCGAGGCTCAATAAGTGCCATCCGCTTAGCAGCCGTTTCAATTCTTGATTGTGCTCGCGTCGATAGTTCAGTAGTCAACTTCAGAATTTCATGTCGCGGTCCCTCTTCTTTGCAATAATATTGGTGCCGGTGATGATGGCCGCTGGATAAAACTATTGGGCAGGTTTGTCTCGATGTAGGCCTTTAGAGTTCTTGACTCAACCTGCGACAGGTAATAGATACACTCATATGCCAGCTTGTACCCGGGGTTGATCACATGGTCAATTTACCGGTGCAGTGGCAACCTCTGCCTTGACTAAAACCTTCACGAATTCCTGATACTTGGTGGGGATATAACTGCCGTCGTCTGTAAGCACCATTTCAGGCACTGAAGCTCCATCTATACTGGTTAGCTGTGTGTTTTCAACTTCGTCAGATGGAGGGTAGGAATTCCCGTTATTAGCAGTACCAGCCGGCCCGTCGCAATGGAGCATGACCATGGCGAGCCGGTAGCAGTCATCCAACTCCCGCATTGTTGGCTACTCTTCTGCCCCAACTACCGCCGCTGCTCCCTGCTGGCTTGTTCAGTGCCGGGGGCTAATCTCACCTCCTTCTGCAATGCCTTCCACGGTCTCTCACAGCAGTCCTGTACAATCCTCCACTCTTTGGAAGAATATCCCGACAACCTGTTCTATGGCCAATGGATTGTCGAAGGCAGTAGCTCTAAGCATTTGAATATCCGGAGTACAGCCATCTTCGGAACACATCTCCTCCCTAGCCATAAATCCTGGTGCATTCCCGAGGCATTCTGGTTGGCCTGCACGGTCCACTGCCACCACATCCGCTCCCCCTGAGGTTCGCAGAGCCAAACGTTGACTGCTTTGCAAGTCGACGCCAGGATTCCTTGACTTGTACTAAGGCAACCCAAACTGAATCTCCAACTCACACAGTGTGTCCACCGCGGCTGCCACGATTTGTACAAAATATGCTCCCTCAGCGAATCATGTACTTGTCACACCCAATTGGCACTGTTTGACAATCAAATAACCTTTTTGCCTGACCCGATTGGGACTGTCTGACAACCAAAGAACGTCCATTCCCACTTGGGGATATGACATGTATAAATTGAACCTCAAACTGTATATACATATGGGATCCTCTGGTCTCCGAAGAGTACACAGGCGGTACATCCTCCAGCAGCCCTGTGGATCTTCAGATACCCGACTCTAACTAAACCAAATCATCTACATCATGTTCCTAGGACACCGCTTCATTTACAATGGTATGGGCACAACCGGTAATAAAATACCGGACTTGCTCGTTTGGTGATAAGGTGTCATTAACTTGTACGACGAAGTTAATTAGAGTTGGCACTGATGGCTTCCTCTCCACACAACGATCCAATCAGGTGCTAATCGTGACAATTGATAATAGTAATCTCGAATATTACCTGATAACCACTTTAGAACCTTCGGGGTTTATACTTCCCATTCAGTGTTGTAGCACGATCCACGATCGCAGCTCCACTATCAGGGTCTTGAACGCTGCCCATCACTAGGCTTTCTGCATAAGTGCACTTGCGTGCCGGTGTAATTATTCTCCGTAGGTGCACTTCATAGCGTCCACTAAGATAGTAGGAAGGTAATCGTCAAGTGCGCTTCGGAGCTTCCGCTCAGATCGTAGGGAGGTAATCGTCAAGTACACTTGATAGAACGCGTTTTATGGTCGGTCACTTCTTCGCCACACTCAATCGTCAATGAGCCGGTACATTAAGGGGTAACTAATATAGAATCAATGAATCGATGCGTATAAGGGTATCGTCGATGAAGGTTTCGCTCGCACTTCGAGCTGATCAATAGGTTGCCATTGATCTTTTGTGCTTCAATGCGTTTGTTGAACGTATTTCAAGAATTTCTTGCACGAATTATTACCGTAGCAATAATGATTTCAATCGGTTCGGAGTGGTGACGTTGATGAAGGTTCGATTTGTCTCGATCATCCGTTCGTATGTGGGGGATTTCATTAAAGGCGTTTCAAGGTCTTCTCAGCAGTGGCCATAAGGGCTGGTAACACCTCTCTCGTGGTCAATTGACCTCCGAATCATCTGCGATTTGTCACTTCCATCGTCAATTAACTTAATTTAGGTGTACTTATCAAGCTTCCAAACTTATGAGTCATGAGAGTATGTGAACATATAACAATCGCAGACGGTGATATGACTTCTTTGAATTGATTGACCTCCGAATCATCTCTGAATGGTCTCTGCAGTAGTCAATTGACTCGATATAGGAATACTTATCCTGATTCATTGATATAGTGATGATCCTGGTTGTAGGTAGTGAATGCCAACATTTCGTTTTGCCTTGGTGCGTATCATGGCAGGTGACGCATCTCTTCGACACCAATTGACATCTAAATCATCTCGGAATCGTCTCTACTTTCATCAATCAACTTAATTGGATGATTACTTATCTTGTATCAAAAATCTAACAATTGTTCTTGGTGTAGGCCTGACGCATCAAAAAGGTAAACAAAGTATGAAACCCCGTAAGCTAAAAGTATCTGGTAACTGAAAAGGGATTATTGTGTAAGTACGTGCGCCCGTGTACAGCCTTGTATGAGAGTATACGTGCAGATACTGTTGCAAACGGGAATAGGTGATAAAGATATCAATTGTACAGCATGTAGGTAAGATGATCGGTAGCATGCCAAAAGCACTTCACAAGGTGATTATATATGAAGGGCGCTTACCCGGCCTCGGCAGTGAAGTGCACATGGCACCGCCATTACAGGATCAATTGCACCTAAATACCCATTCATCAAGAGATCCTTTTGACCTGTATTATTCAACCATAACTCTTACATTGAAATGTACACTTGGCCTTCAATCATATTTGGAACTGAATGTCTCTTCCTCCTCAACTACACATGTCTTCCCAAGTATTCCTCATAACTAATTACAATTGACCTTGTCATTTCAGCAAGGAAAGCTAGTGCCAAGTCAGAAAGCACACCATCTTTCAAAGTTGACTATTATCTGATCATTCCTGGATTTGCTTCAACACTGGTAGAATCCTAATTGATCCTCAATTTGATAGGTATAGTTGCGTATTTTATTGGAAATACAACAATTGTAGAAATTTCTTGCAAATAATGATTACTATCAATACTAGAATTCCAGGCAGATGAAACAATCTAGGGGCATGAATTTGGCCAGTAATAGAAGATATAAATTCAGATATTTGAAAAATATAAAAGGCAGAAAGCTGAACTAATGTCACAAAACAGGGTGACAAATACAAATCAAAACATTATGCTTGCAACAAAATGCTGATTCTAGCCAAAATAAAGCAATATTGGCAATAGTGTTGACCACTGTCTGGTTCTGCAACTGTATCTAACATTAACAGACTGTCATTTCCAGTTCTAAAACTGCAAACTAGTCTGGTCACACATGGTTTCAACTTGGTTGATTTAGACCTGGTAGAATTAAAATCCGGTCCCACATTTCAAATTTCTCCATGTCAAGCTCAATTGAAATATTGTCCGTGCATGTTTACCTCTCTACTTAATAGATCACGCTGCCAGAAGTTCAAACCTTAATGATCATATGTGAAAGAGTTATTAGAATACTTCTTGCTACTATAGAATTCCCTTCAACAGCCAGACTAGCCTTAACTTTCTATTGTAACTTTTGTGAAATGTTGAGATTGAATGTTATTTGAAAGAGGCAGATATGAATTTCAAAATGATTGGTTTCAGTCTTAGAAATGTGCAAACAAACTAAGTAGAAGCCAAAACAAATGTTGATGCTCCATTTACACTCACATGCACACATTGTATACTAGCTGCAACTTCCATTGCCAAACAGGTGCATTCATATCAGATGATATTTCTTCATTTATGATCGGGAACAATGGTATGGTTAATGGAATTTAGTTTTCTCTTTATATCTTTAACATGTATCAATGTCAACCATATAAGGATATATTTGATGGAGATAGTTCTTTGGTATTAAATCATCAACTGATGAGACTCTGTTAGAATAAATTCATTGATCTGGGTACAAACAACAATTTCCTAATCAATACCTGTTGAAAAAATCAATAAAGTTCAATTATATTTGTTGAATTCAGCATTTAGTTTTGTCCCAAGATATACGTAATCTGTATATGAAATCTGATCTATTCACCACCATCTCACCTTGATATTTTCAATTTGAGTAATACTCAATGGTAATTCATTAGATATTTAAAAAAAAAGATTTGTGATATATGTTTGGATGTTTTGGCTATTTTTCTATAGCCATTGTATGTATTTAAGTTGAAGATGGATACGACCAGAAATGAGCCACATGGAAAGACCATTCTGACCAATTATAAGAACACATATGTGGGCATACTATACTACTTGGCCAAAAGGCAACTATGACTCCTCTTGTGTCATCAAATGACCCCTTATATTCTGTATTTCCTTTGTGGCTATTACATTAACCCATCTTTTTGGTGGACATGTCATGAGGTCCTAGTCATGCCAGTAAATCAATACCAGGTATACCTCGATGGATTTGACCCTGTGGGCCGAATTATTGATAACTCTTCTTGGCAAGTCTCATCTGCTGAAGCCGGAAATTGACACAATGACCATGGTGATGTCATATTGTAATCAAGTATATGTTCGCATTCTTTACCTCATGTGCAAAAGTGTTGTGTTATGCAACAACCACTTATAACTAGTGTTGGGAACGAAGTAGATCGGTTCGTCACAGATGAATTTAAGGCAGGGTTTCATACGAATTTAATCTGAGGTTGGGGCGCAGTTCCGGAGTTTGTCACAAACAGGTTCACAAACTATCCAACTCAGAACTATAATTGTTATTTAACCTCTTGTCTGATTGGCTCGATTTTAATTGAATCTCGTAGCTGGAGAGGATAGCTGTACGGTACACTTTATTTCGACACGATCAGATATGAACACGCTGACTTATTTTGTTCGCAGCTGCAGGCGCAAATTGTGAGTTGGAGGGTAACAGCTTGTCAAGGATCCGCTCAAACCATACCAGCTCGTCCAGGTCACTAATTCTAGGTAGATCGTTGCCAACACTAATTATAACAATTACTTCTTCTGTGTCAATTACAACAATCAGCAGTAAAACATAAATATTTTATGTGTCAATGCATGAAATATGTATTCGCCAATATGTAGACATTGTCGTTGTTGTATCATATTCTATGTTCTACACTGTGGCCTATGTGCAATTCCATACCATGTAATATTTTGACGTTTTTAGATACAACTATCATCTGCTTCCATTTTGTGCATTATAAACTCCCCAGTTTAGAATATTATTATTTATCACAAGTTCATTGTCGAATTGAATATCTCATACTGGGCTCAACGTAGTATCGGCCAATCCTGGCTCATTATTAAACTGAGCAAGTAGTCAGGTTTTAACTTATACAATATCTGTCAGTATCAAGGGTGTTATTGGATATGCAGAGTAGTTGATAATCCTTTGCTAAAGATAACAATCTTGGACATAGGAGTTGTATGCGATACCAGTTTCACTTTCTCAATGTGGCTTCAACATATTTCAAGAATTACCTTATAGTAGTTGAAATTAATATCTCACTCATTATTGCCATATTCACTTGGCAGTTGCCACAATACTGTATACAAGTAGTGTTGGCAACGAAGCAGATCGGTTTGTCGTGGATCGAACCAAGGCGGGATTCAACAAATATTCGTTCCAAGATTTGGAAGAAGTTGGAATGATTGTCACAAACCGATTCGCGAACCATCTATCTTCGAATGACAATAGGTAAGGTAGTTCTTGACCGATCGGCTCAATGTGTAGCGCATCTTTTAGCGGGAGAAATTGGGTACAAGATGCAGAAATACTTGCGGCAAAAGGACAATAACTCGTGTACTTATTTTTGTTTGCAGTTGTATGCCGAAATTGTAGGGTTTGAGGGGAATGGCTTGACAAGGATCCGGGTTCGCTTGAACCGAACCGGTTCATCAATGGTATGGATCCCGGGCGGTTCTTTGCCAACACTATATACAAGGAATAACACGTAATTGATGTTTAATATATATATAGCCTGAGCATCTGGTCCAACATATGGTTTATCTGTTGAACCAATTATGACACTACACATGTATTGCATGAGCATAGTATGGAAGAATGATTACCTTATTCAGGACTATTGGGTCCTATTGGAATAATGTTCTTGCTGTATCGACTGATTCTTTGTTCCCATTTATTTTTGATTTTGCCACATGTATTTCCAGGAAATCATTGGTCCATTGTTGAGACGATCCAGTTTGCCATCTACATTTTGTTTTCCTCAATACTTCGAATTTGTTCTACTCAATCTATTGGCATTACATCTCAGCATAGCTCTATCAGAGAGAATGGATAAAGGGGCTGTCTTGTCTGCGAGAGACCTAAACATACATCGTGTGGTAATTTTTCCACGGGGTGCATTTCTCACCCCCAGGTGTGGATTGTACATTTGGTGTGCCTGAAACATTTGAGCACTGGGTAATATCTATGTCCGCTATAATACATTGTTTGGTATCGGCAAAAACCACTATTGTTGCTATATATTCACACCTTCTCAAATAATTTTTCTCTTCATCTTGATATGTTAGATATACTATTGACTTTGAGTAGCATCAGCATTTGAATTGTGCCAGCAGTTCAGAATCAAAACCTGTTTGTACATTGTAATGTCGATGGTACATACTGTATAGATCACAATAATACCTTCCTGTAGCAAAGAAATATTAATCTGGTCCAATTGATTAATGTACAGTTTTAAACTTCATTTATGCCTTTTTCTCCACTGTTTTAAACTCATGGTCCGGTATATAAAGTTCATTCATGTATATTACTAGAGCAAAATGATTCACATTATATTCCTTCCTTATATTTAGACATTAGCGAAATGTGCTACTCTGGCATTCAAACGCCATACAAACAATATACTCTTCACTTTCAACTGCTAATACACCTGCTCAAGACAGTTCCACTATTCTGACTCGCTCTCAAGAAATTTCTGACATTTCACTATTGCCAGGCTTTGACACATCAACATCAACTAACCAAAAGGCTTTCTGCATCTGCAAACGAACAACTTGAGGTATCAATGAATGAAGCCTACAGTATTACTATGGTCTCTACAGTGTGATGTTGTTCATCTCATGCGCCATCCTACCTGAATAAATGAACCCCATAACCAATCGTACCAGGTTCCTTTCTAAAGGATCGTTGATTTCCAGTATATCACAGATTGCGAACCATGCGCTACGTATCAGTGTTTGATGAATCCAGCTAAATAACATCACACATTGCAGTAGTCAGCATTGAGCGATCTTCTGACTTGAGGTTGACCTGCTTTGGGCATTTGTAATCACATGTTATATCGTATACACCATTTTTTTGGACGTTGACAATGTCTCGTCCTAACAGGCCTTCAAGGGACCTGACTGCGTTTTACCCCTTTTGTTGTGCAGACATATGAATCTCGATAACCAATTTCTGATGGTTGCTTCAGGTGCGAATCCTGTCATTGCCAGAGGAGCAGCTAGTGTGATAATCTATTCATATCAATTGAAATATGTGACAATATATACCTTCCTTGGAAGGTAGTTGACGATTATCTGGGTGCAGAAATCACTGTTCTTATTCCAAAAATTGAACCGATATTGTATCCGCTTCCTGTTAAATCTTTCTCTGATTTCCATGGGCCACTGTGTAACTTATACACGATTAAATCTGCTCTTGCAAGTGCACCATTAAATGGATGCTTTCAATGTTGCAATTACAACCCACTTCAATGTTTTGGGCAACATCTGTTGCAATAATATCTTTCAAGGCATTGTCATTGCACCTTGGAACAACACCTACTGTGAACCTGTTTTCTCAGCATAGAACTAGGTATCATTATCAGGGTACAATTCGGGATGTTTCTCTTTAGTCTAAGCTACAAGTTAGTTGAACAAATAGGATTGTTGAAACATATCTTTTAAATTCTGGAAAGAATATAGAGCATTGCCTGACAGGTCTAGGATTGTTTTATCATTAGGCTCATACCGGAAATCGATACAGGACTCATTAAGACAGTCAGAGGATATAACAGCTTGGTCAAAAACACTACCCAAAAAGATGTTCAGTTCGACACAGAGCATTGCATATGATTTCAAACAAGTGCCGAATCCCACTTTCAACATTTACATGGTTCTGTGAGTCAACTATGTTTTGTCAGAGATGTCAGTTATAATCTTGGGTGCCTGCTAATGCAGAATGAAACCTCTCTTCAGTCATAGGATACAACTCAACTTGATAGCAATAACTCTGTGGCCATCTTCTTTTCAGTAACAACGTTTCACATTTGCATTATTGTTGATGTTTTGAACACAATGGCATTTTATCCTGCAAGTATTGTAACGTCTCTTCTATGACCACTACCATTTCCAGCACAAAACCACTGCCTCTCCTGAGACTAACTGGGGCTTCTAAAATCGCACAAAGCCTTACCCTTGATCCCAGGCACGTAGCAAAAGACCTCTCTGCCAAAACATGACAGGAGTCGGCTACCACTCAACAAGTCAACTGTATCAGGCTCTATCATGAGGTAGCTACTTGGCATGAAAAAGGGATATTGTCTGTGCTGGGCAAGTTGATCAGGGTCAGGGTTGCATGAATCATGGAGAAAGGGCAGAGTGTGGAGACATAGCTGTGTGTGGTGGTGTATATATATCAATAGCTGTGGCCGAGGCAGCAAATATAAACAGGGTGTATAAAGAAGGTATTATATAATGTTATGTCGATATTGGTCAGTATTGAGAAGTTGTCACACTTCGAGTGAATTTGCAAGTACAGGTGTGTCAATTGATGTGTGACCAGCACATAGCCCGAGGCATCATGTTGAACTGAACCATTGATGTATCGGTAATTGGAGTAATCTTGTGTGTTGTGTATAACAATACTAACAATAACAAACGTACCAATTAATGTGTTAGGCTCATGTTTGTGGGCTAGACAATGTGTTGGGTTAATTGGAGTGGATTGATAACATGTTTGGGTAGGATGAAATCATATTTGGATGTTAGAGACTTCTGTATCGTAACTGTTAGATTTTCCAGTCATAATTGTAATTTGAGTTTGTGTGATTGGGCCAGTAGATACGGGAATGCTATTGACTTATTACTGTATGTTGTTGTTCCAAAGAGTTATTTGCCACCTAACCATGGGTTATGAATTCTGTTCCTTGCTATTCACATTGAGCATGAGATTGTACTATTCCGCTTAGATTTTGTGATCGTGCAATGGCGGTGATAGGTGAACTTGTCAGCTGGTACTAGGTAAGCATCTTTCATATATAATCACCTTGAAGTATGCTTTTGCATGCCAGTGATTATCATTTATATACATTTAATGCCATAGTTTCTTTTGACCTTGTAAGCAACTGAATATACTATATTGACTGTTCAACAATACCGACTCATGGACCAATTTCCTGGTGATGATATAATTATTCATACAATGTGACCGGCTAGGTTTCTCCTCAGAATTTCCAGAAATCTTTACATTTTGATGTATCACAACACGTACCCAAAAATAAACTATTAGCAAAATGCCAACAATTGCAGGCCCAATACACTTATGGCAATTATATAGTACTGATAGGCAAGTTACTGACAATTGTCAAAGTGAGGAAACCAGGTAGGTAGTGACTACAATATTGTAAAACTAAAAATGAAGAACCAAACTATCGAGATGCGCTTGAATGGTTTAACTTGAGGCCAAGAAAGATCATTGCTTGGAAGATAAACATCAGATATTTATCACAATAAAGTCCGAAGGGACACCGCTGACAAATTTAATGATGATTGACGTGACAATGATGGCTTCAGATTTATTATCACTGATGATGATATTAGGAAAATGTTGTCTTACAAAATAATGTTGTTAGACGACGTTTGATTAGTAAGACAATTCGTCAAATTGTGAGGGAGAGAATTTGCTCCCAAAACATGATAACTATGCCACCACAAAGGCTAAAGTCAAAGCATTGACGTTTGCAAATACTACGATATTCGGCAATGTAGAGACATTATAATACTGTACTATCCCCAAGTAATTAGCTAAGTTACATATTGAATTCCACCGAAATAGTGACTTACACAAAGAGTGGTTTCGACCTGGCCACTATGGGCAAGGCAATTATATATTTGTCTTCATTGATTGCTGTACTATTATTCAAATTGGTTACAGCAACAGATGCCAACGACATGTTTTTTTGAATTGGCTATGCAACCATGTTTGTAACATGACCATTATTTGTTGGACGGTCATACAGCTGGGCAGTTGATCACCAGAATATATAGTGAAAATGAGCAACGTAGTACAGCGCTGTTGGAGGTGGTGGATGAATATATCGTATTGTCCAATGAGCAGATTGGAATCAATCACGATCACTTGAACACTAATTGGAAACAGATCGAATGGATCATATGAAAGGGTTAGGAGATGATCTACAATATGCAGTGCACAGGTTACTGGTTGTAATGGCCACAGAGGATGTACTAGTTGTAAGGGGTTGTTGGATTATACAACAGGTGTCGTAGTTGCCTTTTGGCCAAGTGGTATACTATGCCAACAAACATTGTATTATACCGGCATGAACACAATACAAGGTCGTACCTAAAACCTTCGGTTGCCACAATTTCGTGAGATTAGAGGACTTCTTCAGGAAGGCTTTGACCTTAGTGTTCATACTAAAACTTGAAGCCAGGTGTCCAAAACCAAATTCATGTGGCATCATCCGACAAAAGCAGAGAGCAAACTTACCTGACATCTATATCCACACCAAAGAACCAGCGGCAAACCAAACAAAGCCCAAAATAAATAGCATGGCCAGTGGAGTGAATAGGTAATCGATCGCGGCAATATGTGACTTGAAGGTTTTCATTGGGAGTTATATTTGGCAACAACCAGTTGACACGATTCTCAAGCCAATGACCTATGTATTTTCATTGCCAAATCAACATCTCAGCTCTGATACACTAATCAATATTCAATCATGTCAGATCTTGATGGGATGGACAGCAAGTGAATGTTCAAACATTTTTCGACATTCAAAATTCAGATCCTCACAAACCGTTGCTTGCACCTTACCATGTGGTAGTGTATTGAAGAGAAAGATTCAAGCTGAGATATTGTGCAATAACATTATTGTTATGGACCTTGAATAAGGTACCGAATGATCGAATCATGTCCCAATAGAATATGATCATTAAGCCACCCAGCGTTCTCTGTCTGAGTCAATAATGTTATGGTATACACATGACGGATTTGAACCACATCATTCACAACGTTCAGACAGAAGATTCTTATGGAGCAATCTAGTGCTTGGGCACTTTCAATAACTTGGTTGTAACGAAAATGTTTGTGTTCCCATAGTTGTACAGGCATGTTGGGCTTCAACACAAAGGGGCATTCCTATCTAGGCAAGGTCCCAGTGATGATATCAGTATATGTCAGCGGAAAAACAAAAGTACCTGTAATGGCGGCCGGCCTAAGACAGGGTAACCGCACATCTTTCCAATAAATACTCAGCGTGTATGTGAGATCTTCTACGCCATCGATAACCTTACTTAACTATTGAACCTATCTTATTCTCAAATCCACGTGTGCAACCGTTTCTACACTCATATCAATCTGTTAGAGAACGTACACCTTTACAGTACCAATGCAATTTGTTGAGCGCTTGCTTTTTATCCACATATCGCATTTGCTGGTTGTTCCTATGGTATACCACATGCTTCAAAGCTTGCCATGAATCAACACCAGGAACCCTGACATACAATTGAAGTCAACTCATCTTCTAACTCTTCAGTCACCATGTATTGATGCAACTACGTCAGTGGCCACCCAGATGAAAACAGAACCTGACATATTAACTGACATGATCTGCCAATTGGAGATAGATGAACTTAGTATGTATTATCACATATATCTGCCAGGAGCCACAGCATTGAAGATTCCCTGAGCAATGCAAATGATGCCAATGTCAATCACCATGCAAATTGCGGATAGGAAATGGTTGATAGGACCTTCGATGGACGCAATCATCGGTGTAAGAGATGTGGGTACACCTGTATCTGGATTAACTAGAATGGGTAGCTGGATATATAATTCTGAAGAGGGATATATTGATGTTGATTGGATAACTGTTACAGGAGAGTGGGATCATCAAGGGAGTAAACAAGGGTTGGGGTTCGCATAGAGGATAACTTTGAACGACCAGATTCCTACATTCCAATTACTGTAACTTCCATATCGGGTTTATGAGCATAAACCTATTTAGAAGAATGGAGCTTGGTCGTATTATACAGGCAACGGCAGACATATGACCTAAGGCAATAGGATTTCATGGTGGTCTGTAGTAACATGCACACAGACGCACTGCAATTGAATCGCTCAAATGATCATGCGACCTACCTGAAACCAGTGCACTAGATTTCTTATATCAGTATCTTGAATCTTTGGTAGGGGGAGTAAAAAACAATAACATACAAATTGAGAAAAACGTAGCCAATGGTTGCACCATGTCATTGGTATCACTGGCACCAGTGTGATTATCGCTTGAAAGGATACAGAAGGAGGTTTCAGAGTCGTTGCTAAGTATCGACACCCAAACACAGACAGAATCCGGAACTAGTACTCTATTTCTTTAATATTGAATATGCTCAGGATTCTATGCCGCAGAATGTTTTGCACAGAATTATACTTGCGCAGAGCCCATGATCTTATACAGAATTCAGAAGTCAACAGGTCCAGATCCACCTTCCGAACCCGATATGGTCAGTTTGAATTCATCGGCATATCATTCCCGTACAACAATATTGCGGCCATTTCTAAACCCTACATTGTTACAGATTAGAATTCGTATCATGAATGCTCTACTGTTTGTTCTCTCGATCACATCATGATTCATAATATTGATAGGTACGATCCCAGGAGCACACGATGAATGTGATGGAATACCTGCAGGAGTTTGGCCACTAATGTACAGTATCACAATACCAATGTCTTGTCCCAGGTGTTAGCTTTCACAACTTCATTTAAATGCCAATGATGTAATCATTGGGAAAGATTGAATAAGAAAGATCCAAGATTCGTTCACTACCAGGTAAGAACGGGATGAATGGAATGTCCTATGGTTTATGAATTTCTATATGAGTTTTAATTGGTGAATAGGACAAAACAGGATATCGATTTCGAACATGCTTAATATGGCAACATGTATGTCCACATGGGAGTGGCCGATACAACCCAACTTTACGGTTGGCAACAAAGCGGTTTGATTCGTTGTGGATCAAACAAAGACAGGGTTCGACACAGGTTTGGATCGAGGTATGGGCAAAGTTCTGAGGTTTTCACAAACCGGTTTGCGAACCATCTATCTTCGAATGGCAATCTGTGAGCCAGTTGTTGTCAGATTGGCCCCAACTGTAGCTCATCCAGGAGCGGGAGAGGTTAACTACTAGATGCACTAAAATTCGAGCCAATCGGACACATTCTTGCTGACTTATTATTGTTCGCCGTTGTAGCCTGAATTAGTAGGGTTTGAGGGCAGTGGCTTGGCACGGATCCGCATTGTTGGAGCAAATTGGTTCGTCAATGGTACGAATCCCAGTCAGTTCGTGGCCAACAAGACCCAAAATACTGTACTCGCAGCTCAATAAAGCCATCAAATTGCACAAATATCATATTGCTTCGATCGACAGGAACAGATCATGATTCAGACCAAGTGGATCTGTTCCATGATTGTACGTATTCTCAAACCACATGGTATGTTCAGCTGTGTTCCACGAGTATCTTGTTACTCACCGAAATGCTTCCCATCTGAGCCAAACAACAATATGCAATATCATTTGCATCACGTCAAGAGTCAAGCCATAAGGAGTTGGTGACCCAATGTAGAAGGTGACTGTCATATATTCATGTTGCAGTGTCACTCAAAGAATAGCCAGTATGTAGGCCGATTGAGGTTACTCTGCGGTGACAAGGTACTGATATGATATCCATTCGGTGTAGAAATTTATTATTGTACACATGGCAGTTACAATATATTGAACCAATGGTACAACTCAATTGCCTGTTTATTCAATTCACTTAGAGAAATCTTCCAGTAGGCTTATTGTGACCCTGTGAGTTGAACCCTATATTAAGCTACTGCTGGTTGGCATGGCATCACAGGCTGATAAGCCAATCGGAGTCGATGTCTCGGATAGGGTACATGAAAACTCAATTGTGACCATCAATCAGAGATTATAAGCCAATATCAGCACATTGCTGGAGCTAATACCTACAAGATTCTGATATATGTGGAATGTAACAATACCTTTTGCAGCCAAGTTTTAAGTCTCTTTCAAGACAATAAGCAGTACTGTAACTGTTCAGTTAATTACACAGCACTGTTACTATCTTGTGATTTCTATCTATGAATTATGAAAACGTATATTAGCAAGTTGCCGGTGAATTTCAAATATGTCACAGAATCAAAGCTTCAGGAATTTCTTGTTATGCAACCAACATGTTAATGAAGACTATGTCACAAGCCTTGGAAGATATCACCATTGTCATTATAACAGACATGCCGGAATTGACCTCTTCTGCTTACAACCTGATCCTTGTCCTTGTTGATCAATTGATAAAGATTTTGATCTTGCTACAATGGATTAAGGATATCGACTCATCCGATCTACGTGTGTACACTTCAGACTATTTCAACTCCAACAGCGGCATCACTAAAAACATAATCACTCATTGTGGGCCCTAGTTGACAAGCCAATCATGGACGAGAGTGAGTGTAATGGTGGTGCCAGGTGCACCTGTCTCTCAAGCGCACTTAGCTCCCAAGTGCTCTTGGCCATCCCTTGTTCCCTTGGCTGAAAAGACCGGGTAATTGCCCTTCATATATAATCATCTCGCGAAGTGCTTTTGTCATGCTAGCGATTATCTTACCAAAATACTATACACTTGATCTATATTGCTATATCCCGTTTGCAACTGTATCTATATGATTCCACCAATACGAGGACTTACATCCTTGAACTATAATCGCTTTGTTAGTCTCCTAATACCTTTTGCTAACTGGGTGGCGTAATTTGTTTACTTTTTTGACCCGTCAAGACACATACAAATTCTGACAATTTGTCGAATTTATACGATTGCGGCCCCCAATGCCCCAAAGAACACAAGTAGAACTCAATCACGGGTCACTGACAGTCACAACAGCAAGCAATTCTTTCAGGGATGCAATATATCCGTCAAAGAACCAAACATGTTGAATCATCAGGTACAGGACGGCTGTGATGCACTTTTTAGAAATTGAGACCAAGGACAGGGGTGACGAAGATGAAGTCGATGACGAGCTCCACGACGAAGATGATGGTTATGGCCATGTCCACAATAATGATTTCATACCATGATCACCAAAGAGGATCTTAGCGAAATGTCGGCCCAAAACCGGGTGCTGAAAACAATGTTCGAACATCAAGTTGTATGGTTAAAGACCGAATGAGAACTATTGGCTTCCGAATGAGAGAAATGGACCGGAGAATTCGAAGCCATAATCTATGAGAAACTCTCAAAGTTCGCTATGGTCGAACCCGTCTGATACTTCAGCTGAGCCAAGCAGTTAGGCAAGTTTATTGACACGTTACTTTCCAATTTCGACTCAAACAAATACTTGTTCCCATGTGGCCGAAGCGATCAAGTCACATAGACTGTGTCTCTCCACCACTGTGGGAGCAATGACCCGGATCCGAGGCAACATCATAGGGCCATGACAGACCCTTCCGAATGGGCCAGGGTCCTAGGCGCAGAGTCTGATCCATGCTTGGAGGACGTTGACCCTTTCCCACAAAAGATCACCCAGATATATGAAGACATGAATCGCTAGGGGAAAGTGGTGATGAAGGTGAAGGATGGATACATACAATTGCCTAACAAGCCAGTTAGAGACTATTCGAACTGTGTGAAAGCTAATTGGAGACAAGACCGATGGACCTTACAGAGGAGCAAGCAGATGCTGAACTACATGGCCTGTGCAGGTTTCTGGCACGCACTCAAAAACAAGGTCGGCCGGATGTTTCCCGCTTGTGTAAGGTTCGAGACAATCCAGGACAAATTCGACAAGGCAGCACCGTCAGACGGCATGCACACCGACAAGAGACCCATCGGCCAGCATGAGAAGCAGCAGCGACAGCACAGGCAGCCGCAATCGTCCCACTAAGGCAGGAAGCGAAGTTACCAGCCTTCCATGTCAGAACTAGCGACTGGGAGGTCGACCAACGACAAGCCTGATAGCACTCATGGCAATTTGACCGCAACCCTGTGGGGTTTGAAGGAGGCCCAAGTGAGTAGAAAGGCAAATGGGCAGTGTAAACGGTGCGGCAGCAAAAAGCATAAGATACATCACTGTCCCAAGTACAATAGATCAAACTTCACTGAGAGAACTCCAAAGCCCGGCGGCAACAGCAAAAGCGGGAGCCAAGTTACATGCAAAAAGTTGTTGGACACTCAAGAGTCAAAAAACTCGTATATGTCGTCCGGCACCTACCCCGGAGGAAGAGCCTGGATGAAGAGAGGTTAGGGCGAGAGTGGTTGGGAAGGAGATCATTGTTGGCGACAATAGATGATATCCAGCCCCATCGAATCGCTCTCAAATCTAGAGGTATCCTCGAGGCCCCCAGGGCTCGCTTTTCAAGTCAATACTTATATGGTACAGAGAAGCCGGATTTGTCGCACATTGTTCAGGAAGTACTCATACAAGATCGATACAGTGAGATGCAGCGCGTTCACGCTCTAATCTATTGCGGTTTGACGATTGTTTTTATGTTCCCAAGGCTGTCCAGGTAACCTGAACTACAATATGAGCCATCGTTAACAGCATCGCAGGGTGTCAATGGCCAATTGATGATGTCTGCAAGGGAGAGTCAAAAATCCAACATCTAGGTTCAGTAATTTGAGCACTTGCCTCCAGTTGACTAATTGGAGGAGCTGGTTGTGCCCATGCCTTACCACCTGGTATTAGGCAGGCCTTGATTCAAGAGTAGACACCCTGTGGTGGCATGGACACACGGTCGACATCTGGCCCTTCGGACCCCTAGCGGAGAACACAGGGTAAAGACTGTGGAATTAAATGAGATCATGGCACTAGTGGAGGCCAGCCAGGTGACGTCGGAGGGCTGTGTTCCAGACATGCGTCTGCTTTGGACCACCGCATTAGAGGATGTCATAGCTAGCAACGAGGTTCTGAAAGCATTCGGCATTCACAATGGTGATTACACAGGGTTGCTGGGACCTTTCATGGAAGTCATCCCCACCAAAGGTGAGAGAAGCGCCTGGAGCTGGACAAGCGAGCAGGAAAAGCGGAGGTAGTTGCGACAGAAATATCACCAATAATGCGGAGCTTGAATGAATGCTACTGGCGTGCCAAGTCTAGAAGGCAGTTCACTGGCTCTGGTACCTTGGTTCTATTGTGGACGGCTGTTAAACCCATGGCTCCTGGTTTCTGCGACACTTCCGCTCACATTCTCATGCAACAACTTAGTACTACCGAGCATACATGAATCTGTACCTGTGATGGTTCCTACAGACGATGGCAGCCAAATCCCTGCCAAGTTTCAAGAATTTGTCGAGGACATTAGAAAGACCAAGCCTGAAACGCTGCCGCCGTAGCGGTCAATCCACCATGGGATCAACCTGCAGCCCGGTCTTCAGTTACCATATAGAGATATCTATAACCTGTCAGAGGTTGAGTTAAGAACTCTACAGGGCTACATTGAGACAAACCTGACCAATTGTTTCATCCAGCGGTCATCATCACCAGCGGCGAGGCCAATACTTATTGCCAAGGAGAAGGACGGCAGCTTGAGACGTTGTGTGGACTACCATGCGCTCAATATGGCGACGGTTAAGAACCAGTACTCTCTTCCATTGATTTCAGAGATTCTTGATGGCGTGATAGGTGCCAGGGCCTTTGAGAACGTCGACCTCTGTGCAGCCTACCACCTTATTCCCATTATGGAGGGCGACGAGAACAAGACAGCATTCCAAATCCGATATGGCTAATTCGAGTACAATGTCATGCCATTTGGCTTGACGAATGCACCAGCTAATTTGCAGGCTTCTATCAATGACTATCTGCTGCCCTACATTGACAACCTTGCTGTAAACTACCTTGACAACATTATGATCTACTTCACAAACGAGAAAGACCATGATGAACATGTTCTAACGGTTCTGGTGCGACTACAAAGGTTCGGACTCTACTGCCAAGCCGAGAAGTGCCAATTCAGTGTGACAGACGTCGGCTACCACAGCTTCATTATCAGCCCTGAAGGCGTCAGCCAGGAATCGGACAGAATAGCAACGATCGAGAATTTGATGACTTGTAAGTCTGTCCATGATGTTGACGTGATGTTCCAATTCACTAACTTGTCCCGGATGTTCATCAGGAAATATACATAGGTGATACTTCCTCTGCCTGAATTACTAAAGTTAGGTGAGCGCGTGAAACCCGGGAAACAAAACACCGGAGGTTGTTCGAAGTCAAAAAAGAAGTCAATGACCAAATAGGAGTGGACAAGGGAACCAAGCTGGCTTTCCGGAAAATCGAAAAGGGTTTTACTGATGTACCGCCTGTGTAATGGCGGTGCCAGGTGCACTTGGCTCTCAAGTGCAGTTTGCTGCCGAGGCCGGGTAACTGCCCTTCATATATAATCACCTTGCGAAGTGCTTTTGGCACGCTAGCGATTATCTACCCTACATACTGTACAATTGATCTATATTGCTTTTTTCCCGTTTGGAACTGTATCTACACGTATACACCCATACGAGGTGGTGTGTCCTTACACTATAATCACTTTTCAGTCACCAGATATGTTTTGCCCACCGGGTTTCGTGATTCATTTACTTTTTCGACACCTCACAACATGTACACAAACAGTTGATTTGTCGATTTCATTCAATTGCAGCCCCAATGCCCCCAAAGAAGTCATCTGGAACTCAATTGTGCGTGACTGACAGTCACAATGACGAGGAATTGTTTCAGGCCGAAACCTCCGCGTCCGTGAACCAAACACGTCGGATCACCAGGTCCAGGACCGCTCCCGGGGCCTAATGACACATCGAGATCAACGACGCGGGCGACGAAGATTAAGTTGACGATAAGCTCGACGACGAAGACGATGGTCACGGCGACGACCGCGATGACAGCTTCAGATCCATGATCACTGACGAGCATCCTAGGGAAATGTCGGCCCAAAAAAGGATGCTAAAGACGATGTTCGAACTGCAGGCCGTATTGTTTAAGGCCGAGCGACAATGATTGGCGCTCGAACAAGAGAAATTGGCCGCCGAACGCGCTGAACGCGAAGCCACGACCCGTGAGCAACCCGCAATCTTCGCCATGGTCGACCTGTACGATACTGGCGCGGAGCCAAAGAGTTAGACAAGTTTATCGACGTGTTAGGCTCCAATATCGACTCACACAAACACTTGTTTCCATGCGGCGGATGCGATCAACTCAAATACGTGGTCTCGCTGCTCGACTGCTGGAGTAACCACCCGGATCCGACACAGCAATAGACAGTGATGACGGACCCTTCCGAATGGGCCAGGGACTTACGTGTGGATTCTGATCCCTGTTTGGAGGACTTCGACCTTTTTGCACAAGAGATCACCCGCATATAAGGAGACAAGGATCGCCGCGGGAGGGCAGTGATGAAGGTGATGGATGAATACATACAATTGCCTAATTAGCCGGTTAGAGCCTAGGAAAACCGTGTGAAAGCTAATTGGAGACAGGCCGGATGGACCAAATAAAAGAGCTAGCAGATGCTCTATGACATGGCCCAGGCCGGTCTCCGACACACACTTGAAAATAAGGTCGGGCCGATAACCCCCGCTTCTGGAAAGTTCGAAACAATCGAGGAACCTTTTGATAAAGCCGCAGCTTCAGAGGGCATACACACCGATAAGAGGCCAAGCGGACAGCAGCAGCAGCAACAGCAAAGGCAGCCGGAATCGTCCCAAAATGGTGGGAAGCGGAATTACCGGCCATCCATCTCAGAACCGACGACCAAGAGGTCGACCAACGACCAGTGCGGAAGCACCCATGCCAATTTGACCACAGCAACGTCAGTTTCGAAGGAGGTCTACAAGAGCAGCAAGGCAAATGGGCAGTGTATACGGTGCAGCAGCAAAGACCATAAGACGCATCACTGCCCGAAGTGCAGCAGGGCAAATTTCCCTGAGAGAACTCCAAAGCCCAGCGGAAACGGCGGTGGGCACCAAGTGGAACGCCAAAAGTCGTTCGACACTCAACAGTTAAAAAACTAGCATACCTCTCCCGGCACCTAGCCCGGAGGGTGAGGCTGGATGAAGAGGAGTTAGGGTCAGAGAGGTTGGAAATGGGAACGTTGTTGGCGACAATAGACGAGATCCAGCCCCACCGAATCGCTCTCAAATCGAGAGATATCCTGGAGCCCCCCTGGGCTCTCTTTTCAAATCAATACTTATGTGGTACAGAGAAGCCGGATTCGTCTCACATTGTTCACGAAGTAATCTTACGAGATCAACACAGCGAAATGCAGCACATTCGGGCCCTAATCAGTTGCGGCGCAACGAGCATCTTTATGTCCATGAGGCTGCGCAGGCGACTGAGGCTACAACATTAACCGGCATTCACAGCTACGCAGGGCCTCAATGGCCTATTGATGATGTCTGCAAAGGAGAGTCGAAAAGCAAACATCTCGGTTCAGTATTTTGATCACTTGGCTCCGGTCGATGAATCAGAGGTGCTGGTCGTGCCTATGGCTCACAACCTGGTTCTACGCTTGCCTTGGTTCAAGACTAGAAACCCTGAGGTTGACTGGACATCCGGTCGACTTCTGGCCCTGCGGACCCCTAGCGGAGAACCCAGATTAAAGGCCGCTGACACAAATGAGCCCGTGGCACCACAGGCGGCCACCCAGGTGACGTCGGAGACTCCACAGGCGGAGGGCGGGGTTCCAGACATACATCTGCTTGGAGCC
>MU122329.1:0-19910 GCA_014904905.1 Wilcoxina mikolae CBS 423.85
TCATTTGTTATGCTTGTTCATGGTTATTTGTTTGTACTTCACCGGCCATAGCCTACGGGCTGCATGCTGTATGATGAATAAATAAATAAATAAATGAAGTATCACAGAAAGCTACACTGCCAGCACCTCCAGACCTACTACCACCAGCAGTCTCAGAAGGGACATCCCCAAAGCACACATTATGGTCAGCAATTGCATCGTCATGTGCAAAGAAAGACGTCCTGAAAGACAAGAATGGATGTACTCTGAATTCCCGCTCCCTTACCAAAGAACAACACACACTGGTAATTGCCAGATACAGTGATTAACCTATCACTGCCGACCTTCTCCAACTCAAACTTGCAATCAACGCCACTCTCAGTAGGGTCCAGTCTGACCCCTTGGCCAACATTGGCCATGTTTCAGCAAACTACAAATACAACCTGGTCCTTCTTACTGCTGATACATGTCCTGTTGAATTGGTACTAGCCCACAAAGCAGCTATTGAGGAAACAGTTCGTACAGTTGATACAAACACCCAGAGTCTCAAAAAACAAGAAATCTGGATCAGAATGAGGGTTCACTCCATCACCATTAATATGTTTCCCGAATGTGAAAACGGAATAACATTGTTGATAGAAGATATTGAGATGAACAACAATCATATCAAGCTCACAACCCTACCACGATCCCTGACTAAGCCAGAGACATGACCTTATAAGAAATCAATCACAATAGTTATTGCAGTACGCACTGAACATGAAGCAAAGCTTATACAAGACTACGGAGTTCAAGTAGATGGAAATACATGCAAGGCTGAACGATATGTAACATCCTGACCAACTGATGAATGTACTAATTGTCACCAATTTGGGTATTCCTATGCATGCTGCAAACAACACGCCATATGTAATCTATGTGATGAACCTCACACTATCACTTTCTATACTTGTGGATCATGTCCCTGCAAAGGCAAACAGTGTGACCATAATATTGTCAAATGTTTCAACTGCAAAGATAATCACTGAACCAATAATTCCAAATGCACGACAATCACCACCCTCCATGTCGAAGTACGAGCCAAGTTTATGAATAACCACCCAGCCCCTATTCATGCCTAAATAACCTTCTTATTCAACTACAAAAATTGGAATAATACAACATAATTGCAACCGTTCTTCCTTAGTTATCAATACATTTCTAGACTGTGCAGTTTGAATGGCCGACCTTCTTTTACTCCAAGAATCTGGATTCAACCCAGACAACACATTCATTACAATACACCCAGTATTTGAGCTTCCGATACCACCTAAAAACTTAAGAAAACACAATAGAACAATTACCTATGTGGCCAAAACCAACCCCTATATCAAATGCTCCCCACATACCGAAATCAGTCAGGATCCAGATATTGCAGTTCTTGAGATATCAACTCCCTCAATTGCACCGATCACAGTCTTCAATATTCATAATCAATATGAAGGATCCTCTAACTTCTACACCATCCCAAGAAGCTTCACCAAAATGCCATTGCGTGAATGGTGCATTATTGCTGGTGATATGAAAACCCATCATACATGGTGAAATTTACAAATCAAAACACCCAAACGCGCAGACAAAATTGTTCAGATCATGGAAACTAACAACTCTTCCCTCCTCAATAAACAGGACACCCCAACATACTTTTTCTGAACTGGCAAGAGAACCTCTATTGTCGACCTTACCTTTACATCACAAGATATCTATAATTCAGTTATAAATTGGGCAGTGGATGACAATACTTTAACTGGCTCAGACCATGCAACAATTCGATTCGATATTTTGGCAGAATTTGAACTAGTTACTACTGACTCCAATACGACAAGATACAACTGAAATAAAACAGATTGGGATATATTCTCGAATACTCTCAATATACTCTCCCATAAATCCCGAATGGGCTGGCAATATCTACACGAACAGCCGACTGAATCAAAACTTGATAAACCTGCCGAAATGCTATGAGATATGATTCGTGATGCAGTAAAGGCATCCACCCCTGTCCTCCAACTTACAACGTATTCGTAACACTGGTAGATACCACAACTCAAAATCTCCTGTACATATATTAACCGAGCCCAGAAGCAGTGGAAGAAAACTCGCCTTGACAGCGATCATATCAATTTCAAAGCTATTCGCAACAAATACTTCTGGGTTATCCGGACCTCCAAAACATCAATGTGGATTGAATTTTTAGCAAATGCACACCAAACTGAAATATTTACTGCCCTCCATTACACCAACTAAGAAAAATCCAGAGAACACCACCCCTGTCATTCTCCAACATAACAGCTATTACTTTTGAAGAAATGGCTACCTATTTCTGGTCTACAAGGTTCCCTTCCCAATCAGTAGCACCTCCAGCGACTGATATCAGGAATCGACAAACCCTGCCATGGGTCACATTTATCCCAACCGAAATCAAACAAGGAATTTGTACATCTTCACCATGCAATGCCCCCGGACCTGATGGACTTCCCTTTCACTGTCTCCAACATGCCTACTTCACAGCCACCTAACAATTCAATAGTCTGTTTGCATTACTCAGAACCACAGGATACTACCCCACCTGCTGGCAAAAAGCAACGAGTGTGATTATTCCCAAACCAGGAAAACCTGATTATTCAATACCTAAGGTCTACCGACCTGTTGCTCTTCTCAATTGCCTTGGAAAGATACTTGAAAAGCTGATGTCAAACTGACTTGTGTATGTGGCTGAACAACAAAACCTACTACACATAGATCAAAGAGGGGAACGAAGACAACGTTCTGACATTGATGCTGCCATGGCACTTACACATGAAATTGAACAAGGAAAGGAAGCAAAAGAAATCACCACTGCCCTCCTTATAGATGTAAGAGTTGCATTTGACAATGTATCCAAAGATCACCTCCTCCAAATCCTACAACAAATGGGCTACCCAATACCAATTCTATTGTGGGTGGAACACTTCTTATCCAACCGTACAACAGCACTGGCATTCGATGGAACAAAGGAAGACATCACTCCTGTCCGAACAGGAATCCCCCAAAGATCACATGCATCACCAATTCTTTTCCTCCTGTATCTTAGTTCTCTCTTCTGCGAACTCACAACTCACTATCTCTGCTTCTGGACCCCAAGCTACATTGATGATGTTGCAATTATGGTTCAAAGTAAATCAAAAGCCTATAATACACGTTGCCTGGAAATAGCTGCACAAATAGCAGTCAAATAGACTGTAAATAATACTGTACGATTTGACGACTCAAAGTCAGTGATGATGCATTTCCACAATAAACGAAATGGCAATACTTCAGATCATAAAAAAATTACCCTACCCAATGGCACAACCATTTCCCCGGGCACAATGAGCATCAGGCCGGATGTGGTAAGGTGGTTTGGTATTTGGTGTGACAGGATAATCAACTTCAAATACCATGTTATGCTGAAGGCCACAAGTGGCAAAAGAGCCCTTGCAGCCCTCAAATCACTAGACAATGCAGGATCAGGATTAACCCCTAACGTAGTCCACCAACTATACAATGAATGTGTTATTCCTGTTTGCAACTTTAGGGCCGAAGTGTGATAGGGGGGGCAAGCAACATATAAACAGAAGTTTGAGACAGTTCAGAATACAGCTCTTCATTGTATACTTGGAGCCTTCCGTACATAACCTACAATAGCCTTATACAAGGAATCTGCCCTCCCCCCGGTAGCTGTACGACTTAATCACATGTTAAGAAAATATGCAATTCGAATACTTACATTTTCTGAAATGTATCCAATTCGACAATGTTGTCCACTGACGTTCCTTCCATTCTATGAATCTCCTGAGTCCAGTAATACAAATGGACCCTGAATTCCTTGGGACAGCATGCAACAAAATAATCGCAAATTTGAAACGCGTCTCATCCAAACGATATCTACCCTCAGTCCATGGATATCATACAGCCCGGAGATCGAAACCTACTCTATCACTGTCTGTCCACCGTGCATTGAATGCAGAGTCAAAACACATATCAGTAGTGTTGACAACGAAGCGGACCGGTTCGTCGTGGATCGAACTAAGATGGCATTCGACATGGATTCAATCCGAGATTTGGACGAAGTTGCGAGATTTGTCGGAAATGGTTTGTGAACCATCTATCTTCGAACGACAATAGGTAAGCGAGTTCCTGTCCGATTTTCTTGATATGTAGCGCATCTTGTAGCGGGAGAGGTTAGCTACAGGATGCACTACGAATATAGCGGATCGGAAAGGAACTCGTATACTTATTATTGTTCACAGTTGTAGGTCGAAATGGTGGGATTTGAGGCGAAAGGCTTGGCAAGGATCCGGTTTGCGCAGACCAAATCGGTTCGTCAATAGTACGAACCCCGGGCGGTTGGTTGCCAACACTACATATCAGCCCCCCCCCAAAGGAAAAGGAAGCTAAAGCCCATGAAATACAGTACGCAATGTTGAAAAACAATAACCGTAATATTTTTTGTTATACGGATGGATTTATATTGAAGGAATACATACAGGCAGGAACCGTTGGGAAATGACAGGAGAAGCAGTCATAGAAGCGACCTATCCAATGGGCCATAAACAAGAAGTTTACGATGTCGAATTACTTGGAATTCGTAAAGCTGCCCCGAAATGCTTTCACATATGTCAACTTAATAACCTTATCAGAAGATACATATGGATCTTCACAGACAATCAAGCTGCCATACAACTTCTCAATACTTTCAAACCCGGCCCTGGACAGTCCACTTTCCTGGCACTCTCCAATATCTCCAATAACCTCCATGCATTCAAGACTATGATCACTGTACAATAGGTTCCTGGTCATACAGATGTACCTGGAAAAGAACTTGCCGACAAGTTGGCAAAAAAGGTCACTCTCGAAAAACCACATACCGACAATCATACCTTCTTATCCTACCTCAAGAGGGTCATCCGAGCAGCTCAAATGCAGCAATAGAGTGAGTTCTGGATGTGATAACCAGCAAAGGGAAAGATCTATGTTGGAACTTCCTGTACAAAACTGGATCAGATCTTTGCCAGTGGTAACCACCAGTTTACCTCAACTGTCACACAATTACGAACAGGCCATGGTTACTTCCGTAGTTACCTATAAAAAATACCAATGAATTCTGTTGACTCTCCCCACTGCCCATGTTGATATGGAGGTCCCCAGTAATCAGAACATCTTCTTTTGAGATGCCCATTATATTAACGTGAAAGACAAAAATGCAGAAAGATATTGCAGTAGTTCACCCTGGATATCTCTGAAAGTATCTTCTGTATACCGACAAAGCAATGCAACCTTTGAAATATTTTCTGTATAACACACATATTGCAATACGAAGGTGGTACCTGGGCCAATTCCACAATGACCAACACCTTGGGCAGGGTGACAATCAAATTGTAGATTAGGGAACTGTCAACAACAAGGAGGAAGAATATCAGAGTGACAGTGGAGAGGATGATGATGGGTGTGAGGAAGAATCAGATGGGGGAGACGTAGTGGAATAGTATGAGAAAAGGAGAAAGGGGAAGGGTGGAGGAGGGTCAACTCTAGGGGGAGAATCCGCATGAAATGCAGGACCAGGCAGAACGAAACTGACAAATATTTCACTATTGTAAGAAGTGGGTTACAGACCACTATGATTTCTTCAATATTCTTTTGTAACTTGAGCAGAGGTGACAGGAGGCTGCGGAGCAGTGCTACCTAGCCTGGGGTTTTTTCGTTTTTCCTTTGTTCGGTTTCAATTGTAATACTTCTTCATAGTTATTTGTTTATACTTCATCAGCCATAGCCTGCTGGCTGCATACTGTATGATAAATAAATAAATAAATAAATAAACCTGTAGGTAGCAGCAAGGCTAGGATCGCATCATATTGTGCAGCTCCCTTTTAAAAGCAAGGCATAATAATCTGATAGGTGTTTGATATTTGGTATTTCCCATCTCTAGATAGTGTTGTATGTTCTGATATGTAGTAAATATTTAGTACATTCCTAAAATCTGCAACCACCGACAGGGGTTTCATGCAGGTCACCTGCTTTGTTATACGAGAGATAGATACCTGCATAAGCCAGTACCTCTCTTGAAAGGCAGTAGGCTGATTTCGACTATCAATCTTCAGCAAGCAAGGCGATCACAGGTGTTCATAAATTTTGTTTGTTATAGCTTCAGAATCGTAGCATAAGTTGGATGGGCTTTGAGAAACTGCAACCAATTGGCAGGGGTTGTACCCCATCTTTCATCTAGTGATCACCTTGAACGTTCCTAGCAGACAATAGGTATCGAAAATATGTATCAAAAGTTTGTGAAACAAGGCGATCGCGGGTACTCATATGTTTGTTGCAGCTTCAGAATTGTAGCAGAAGTTGGGTGGGCTTTGGTATATAAATGCACTTTGCTTCCCACGAATACAGCCCGTCACACTACCTCATTCTCAGCGAATACTGCAGGTAACATAGCTTATAGCAAAAAGCTCAGAACTTCCTAACCTCCTCTTTGTAAATACTTCTATACATCATGTCACAGAACAACCCCTCCAACAACCACTCTCCGATGAATCCAGGACATCTGTATCAACATTATGACGGCGCACCTCCACAATGACCCAACCTAAACTACCTGCTTAGCAGTGATGGGTCTCAGATGTGGGACAGGTTTGACTGACATCCCAATCCCAATTATCAACCGCCCTGGCCACTGACTGAGGAACCGTAATATGAACCGCAAGCACTGAACTATTATCCTCCATATAGTGCACCAATAATAATCAGCCCTGATAGATGGCACATGTGGAATGAGTACCGCCAAACCTGAGTTCCATAGGAATGGGTTGCACCCCAACCACCTCTACCACCACCACCACCACCACCTTCATCTAACTCAAACATACCAATATCTCCATCACCGGACAAAGACTGGTACACATCACTGCCTCCCCCTGCGCTGCCAGGTCCACCTGGAGTGGAAGGATCCCGGTTCACCACAGAGACCCCTCCCCTTCACCTGCATCAGCAAAGTCAATCGGCCTGTCCCGGAAGCCCCAGGACCCTCCAGAGGTTGCGGAGGTTGATTTTGAATGATGCACTCTGCTGACCCTCTGGGAGTCATCCGGGACCGGCGAATGCAGCCTCAGCGCACTCACTTGTTCTCCCGGAAGCTTTGAAGCTGCTCCGGGAGATTTCTGTATCGTAATAGTGTACTCCGTAGCCACTTCTGATGCCTCTAAGAGTGCTCCGGGGGATTCCTGTATCGCAATAGTGTACTCTGTAGTGTAATGATGGTGTCAGGTGAACTTGGCTCTCAAGTGCACTTGGACCTCCCAAGTGTACTTGGCTCTGAAGCGCACTTGGCTCCCAAGCGCACTTAGCTGCCAAGGCCAGGTAACCGCCCTTCATATATAATCACCTCGCAAAGTGCTTTTGGCACGCTAGCGATTATCTTACCTATATACCGTACAATTCATATATATTGCTTATTCCCGTTTGCAACCGTATCTACACGTATACACCCATACGAGGACGTATGTCCTTATACTATAATCACTCTTCAGTCACCGGATATGTTTCGCTCACGGGGTTTTGTGATTTGTTAACTTTTTCGACGTATCACGACACGTACACAAATAGACGATTTGTCCATTTCATTCAATTGCAGCTCCAATACCTCCAAAGAAGTCATCTACAACTCAATTACGCGTCACAGACAATCGCGACAGCGAGAATTTCTTGCAGGCCGCTACCTACACATCCGAGAACCAAAAACATCGAATCACCAGGTCCAGGACCGCTCTGGCGACCTTCTCAGAGGTCGAGATTGATGACGCGGAAGACAATGACAAAGTCAACGACGACACGAACGATGAAGACAAAGTCAACAACAAGCATGAGGCCGACCATGGAGACGAAGATCATGGTGACTAACGGGATGACAGATTCAAATCCATGATCACCGACGAGGATCTTAGCGAAATGTCGGCCCAAAACAAGATGCTAAAGACGATGTTCGAACAGCAGACCATATGGTTGAAGGCCGAGCGAGAACGATTGGCTTTCGAACAAGAGAAATGGGCCACCAAACACGCCAAACGAGAAGCTATGACGAGTGCAAAACCCGCAATCGTTGCCATGGTCGATTCCGTACGATACTGCGGCGGAGGCAAGGAGTTAGACAAGTTTATCGATGCGTTACGCTCCAATTTCGACTCCCACAAATACTTGTTTCCACATGGCGGATGCGATCAAGTCAAATACGTGGTTTCACTCCTCGACTGCTGGAGCAACCACTCGGATCCGACGCAGCATCAGATGGCAATGACGGACCCTTCCGAATCGGCCAGCGACCTACGCGTGGATTCTGACCCCTGTCTGGAGGCTTTCGACCTTTTCACACAAGAGATCACCCGGATATACGGAGACAAGGATCGCCGCAGCAGAGTGGTGATGAAGGCGATGGATGAATACATATAATTGCCTAACCAGCCGGTTAGAGCCTATGCGAACCGTGTGAAAGCTAATAGGAGACAGGCCGGATGGACCATACAAAAGAGCGAGCAGATGCTCTACAATATGGCCTGGGCAGGTCTCCGACACGTACTCAAAAACAAGGTCGGGCCGATAACCCATGCTTGTGGAAGGTTCGAGACAATCGAGGAATGTTTCGACAAAGCCGCAGCTTCAGAGGGCATACACACTGATAAGAGGCCAGGCGGACAGTAGCAGCGGCAGCAGCAACAGCAAAGGCAGCCGCAATCGTCCCAAAAAGGTGGGAAGCGAAGTTACCGGCCATCTATCTCAGAACCGATGACCGAGAGGTCGACCAACAAGTCTGGGGGCACTCGTACCAATTTGACCGCAGCTCCGTAGGTTTCGAAGGAGGTCTATGAGAGCAGAAAGGCAAATGGGCCGTGTATACGGTGCGGCAGCAAAGAGCATAAGACGTACCACTACCCGAAGTACAATAGGGCAAATTTCCCTGAGAGAACTCCAAAGCCCGACGGCAACGGTGGCGGCGAGCACCACTAAGTGAAATGCCAAAAGTCGTTTGACACTCAACAGTCATAACATTCGCATACCTCTCCCGGCACCTAGCTTAGCGGGAGACGCTGGACCAAGAGGAGTTAGAGCTAGAGAGGTTGGAAAAGAGATCATTGTTGGCGACGATAGATGAGATCCAGTCCCATCGAATCGCTCTCAAATCGAGAGTTATCCTCGAGCCCCCCAGGGCTCACTTTTCAAGTCAATACATATGTGGTACAGAGAAGCCGGATTCGTCACACATTGTTCACGAAGTACTCGTAGGAGATCGACATGGCGAGATGCAGTGCATTTGGACTCTGATGGACTGCGGTGTGATGAGCATCTTCATTTCCCTGATGCTGCTCAGGCGACTCAGGCTACAACATGAACCGGCGTTCACAGCTATGCAGGGCCTCAATGGCCAATTGATGATGTCTGCGAAGGAGAGTCGAAAAGCAAACATCTAGGTTCAGTATTTTGAGCACTTGGCTCCGGTTGACGAATCGGAGGTGCTGGTGGTGCCTATGGCTTACGACCTAATTGTAGGCTTGCCCTGGTTCAAGACTAGAAATCCTGAGGTTAACAGAACATCCGGTCGACTTCTGGCCCTGCGAACCCCTAGCAGAGAACACAGGATAAAGGCCGCGGACTCAAGTGAGCCTGGGGCACCACCGGCGGCCACCCAGGTGACGTCGGAGGGCGGGGTTCCGGACATATATCTGCTTGGAGCCACAACATTCGAGGATCTCATAGCTAGCGACGAGGTTCTCGAGGTATTCGCCATACGTATTGGCGATTGTGCAGGGTTACTGGGAGCTTCCATGGAAGGTATCACCACCAAAGGTGAGAGAAGCCCCTGGAGCTGAACGAGCGAGCTGGAGCAGCGGAAGTCAATCGTCTGGTCCCGTGAGCCCTGGAACCCTCCAGAGGTTGCAGAGGTTGATTTTGAATGACGCACTCTGCTGACCCTCTGGGAGTCCTCCGGGACCGGTGAATGCAGCCTCAGCGCACTCTCATGTTCTCTCGGAAGCCTTGAAGCTGCTCCGGAAGATTCCTGTACCGCAATAGTGTACTCCGTAGCCATTTCTGATGCCTCTAAGAGTGCTCCGGGAGATTCCTGTATCGCAATAGTGTACTCAGTAGTGTAACGGCGATGCCAGGTGCACTTGGCTCTCAAGCGCACTTGGCTGCCGAGGCCGGGTAACCGCCCTTTCGATATAATCACCTCGCAAAGTACTTTTGGCATGCTAGCGATTATCTTACCTACATACCGTACAATTGATATATATTGCTTATTCCCATTTGCAACCGTATCTATCTTTATACTGTTATACGAGGCCGTACATGCACGTACATCCTTACCCGTAGCCACTTCTGATGCCTCTAAGGGTGCTCTGAAAGATTTCCGAAGCGCAGCAAAGTCTTCCGTGGCCGCATCAGAACTCTCTTTGGAGCTCCGGTACGTTCTAGAATCACTCAGGAGCACCTGGATCTATTTCTTCATTTCCAGATGGAATCATAGTGTGTCACCCAATTTCAGATATGCCTGTAGCATCGCAAACATCTTTGGCATTCATCTACTGCAGCCTGCCACTATCAACTAATACGATATATATTCACGCTGCACCCTAGCAGCACCTCGACACGACCTTGTCAAAAGAAACACAACCCCCGAGAAACACAACCCCCGAGAAACACAACCCCCGAGAAATACAACCCCTGAGAAACAGACCCTCACTTGAACACAGCTGCCAGGTCCTCCGTTTCCTCCCCTGATGCATCTTGTACTACATAACGGGTCGAGTGCTCGGCAGAGCTTGCAATTCTTGCATCCATATAGCTGCCCATATGCTCAATGATAGCTGCCAGGCGACCAGGACCAATGGAATTCCAGTATCTCCAGAATCTCTCGTACAAGGCTATATCAAACGTTAGTAGCCGTTAATTATAGGATCGAGGAGGTACACTGATGGCTGAATATCTCCCTGCGGAAGTCGTGAGAGGGTTCCCTCTTCATTCCTTTCTCGTAGTCCCTCAAGGTGCAGTTGAGTGCGGTCGCAGCCAAGCAAATCAATTGGGGAGTCACTCGCTTGTCCCAAAGGTTGTTGCAATGTTCTTGTCTGCCAAGGTAGGTATTGGAAGCGAAGAAGTGAGCAAAGATCAGTGCGGTGGGCTGGCTTCTCGCAAACCACCGGACTTCCTTCGTACCGTTCAGGAGATCTTCCCATTTCCCAATCCAAAACTCATCATTCAGCAAAGCGGCAACCTGCTTTAGACATAGAAGCTTCTCTTCTAACTTCAACAAGTACAGTGAAGTCACCATAAGCCTTGCTGTAGCGACTAGTCGATCCCGCTTACCACTGATTTTCCCCCACGACTGTATTGCATTGATAATTAGTATTATCAAACTTTGAAACTGGAGAATACTACGGAAACTCACAATTCCACGTGTCAGGATATCGATATACTTACTGGATCTACCGGGTCACTCCCACACATGATGCATACCTTTGAGTGCGCCAACAGCTCTCTGCTGGATGGTCATGACGTCAAGGGCTTCATCCCATACCTTATCGCAAATGTCCAATTCGTCCTCTTGAGAGGGCAGCCAGGGGTTTTCAGTATACTGAACAGATCTCAAGAAGTCCTTTGCTAAATCGAAAGCTGCTTTGTTATGGAGTGGCACCTTGCTATCCTTGTTGTACTTCGTCCCCGACGTACCTTCAATATGTGGAGGGGCTGCTGAGGAATCCCGACTCCTTGCAGGCCACCGTCTGATATGGTTCACTGAAACAGGAACGTCGTATCTTGGCTATGTGATCGAGGCAGAGTGCGTTGAGGTGATTGTGAGTGCGTCGACAACCGAGAACGGTCTCCATCGTTGCTCCCGAGGTTAGATTGGGATTGCTTTCTTTGCAGTCGGTCAGTCAGCTGGACAGTATCTGAGCGAGCCCTTTTCGGACCTTTTGAGTCTGTGTTGCGACTGCGTCTATTCCGTTCATGAGTTGACAGTAGCTCGTCATCATCATAGTCCGAACCGGTGGTAACATAGTTGTCATGCTCTCAGTATTTATAATCATCTTCTTCGACATCGTCCAGTTCATTCCGGTGGCCCTGAAGGTTAGCTTGATACAAATTAGGGATTCATCTGGCCTTAAATGTCTGGGAACGCGTAGAGAACCTTTTTGTCTAGCCATCCTTGCTGAGCACTCCAAATCTCGCTCTTGAGAAGCGGTAAGATTAGGACATTGCGAGGCCATAGGTGATGAGAATATATCTCAATGTAATTTGAGAAGAAGAGGTCCGAATAAACCTCAGGTGCATTTGAAGAACCTCTTTTTTCTTATAGGAAACTGAAGGTGATACAGTGGTTCGCATCGAAGAGGACAACCTGTTCATTCCCACTGAAGTTGAGGAGCACCTGAGCTGCTATTTCGTACACTGAGTTCAGAGATCTGTTAGTCAGACGAATGGATATTCGGGCTTCCCGACTGCTTACCATTGTGAGGTGGCTAGATTCAGACTCAGACGTGGTTGAGCTATATGTAAGCCCCATGCTCTGCATCAGAGTTTTCAGGAGTGCCTGAGCTGCTGATATCTGCTATGTCACCTGTTATCATCGCCAACCAACCACGCAGTATGGTCTGGTTATGCAAGATCTACTGGTATTCTTACCATTGAGATACCGGTGCTTTGCATTCCCTTTTGTCTTAAACATTGCCCCAGAAAATCTCTTGCCTTCAATGGTCCTCGAATGTGTCTAATACCTTGCCATACGAGTAGCTGCACTCGAACGATTGATGCTTTCGTGTTCGTTGCACATTAGCACTGGGTTTTGTGGTACCGTGCTCAGTTACCAGTAGCTTGACATGTTCGAGCACGAGCAGCACAAAGTCGGCAGGCTCGGTTTGACTAACCAGAGCTCTAATAGGCGAACCGGAATGACTCATCTTAGTTAGCAAGTCGATATTCCTCTCTATCAATCTGAAGGAAGTGCTGCTTCAGGATCTTGCTGCCACCGTAATCGTGCTGGGCAAAGTCGCAATCCGTGTTGTGAGATATTATCGGAATCCGAGATGTACCCCTTGGGAAGTTTTGGTTGCTCAAAATTGGAAATCTGCAGCGATCGAACTTATTCAGTACTGCACCGCAGCTATATGCAATCTCAATCTGAATGCACATAGTATCTTCTGTAGTGTGAATTGTGTCTATCCAGATACAGTCAATTCACCTGCAGACGAGATCCGGTGGGGAAAAATGTTTACTGAATAGTTGATAGAATAGAAGCTTTTAGTCAATGTGGAGCTGTGATAATTCGAATGGCAGGCAGGCGGGTTAAGCTGTAGGTGTGCAGAGATGATAAAAAGGGATGAGATGGAATGGAGCAGAAGGGACAAAAACATCATATTATGTTGGCGGTTGCTAGGGGGATACTCCAGGGCGAACCTAACTCCCATTCAGAAAAATCGAGTGACTATCAGCTGGTATGATGTCGAACCTAAGCATCTTTTCTCACTCAATCTTTGCATACTCTGGAAGCTTTGAGCTGGAGCTCAGTCTGTTGCGAAAGCTTGGACGGGCCGAGCGCAAATATGAACCATTGCTAGTACCGCTTTGGAAGCTGAAAGCGTGGACAGAGCTTAGTCTCGGTGTGTGGTAGATGCACTGGAGATAGCATGGGAAATTAGGATTGAATGTATTGCTATTTCGAGCACGATCCGAATCGTGCGGTCCGTACCTTCGCATTCTATTTCTGGTTTTGGGCAAGTAAGTTTCACCTGACAGCTCGACCACTGGGCTCCCTCACCCTCGACCACCACCATAAGTAATCCTTCACAACTGCATTCTGTTTCTCACGTGATATCAAGTGGATATATACCGTAGCCCAAAGCCATCGATTCTCTAACATCTAGACCTAGTGACATATGAGGGATAATAGAGATACAGAAAATGTAGCCCATTTTGAAGAAGATACTCAGTAACAGCCAAAATAATACCCCCACCCGAACTCTCTGTACAACCACAAAGAATACTCCCAGATGCACCCCAGCAAATCAAAAAAAACATTCTAAATGACCCATCAATGAAATCCCAAACCCAAGCACACCTAGACCTTTCAACCACAAAGAATACTCCCAGATGCACTCCAGCAAATCAAAAAAACATTCAAAACATCCCATCAATGAAAACCCAAACCAAAGCGCACCTGAAAACATCTGAGCAGCTAGTCCGATTGCGATAACATTCCAGCCTGAATGACAGTCTCTTCAATGTGTGATTTGTGAACGTTATAGAAGTCCTACTTGCTTATCATCGGACGATTCATCAGTTCATGGAAAACACGTAGCTGAGTAGTACCATTGACCATATGGAGTGCAGTTACTCTATCATCGAATCCGTTTGGACCAGTGTTGGCAAGCCAGGTGTGAGGCTTACACATCGGACCCAGTCGCACAATCCGTCCAAAAGCTTGCCGCTGCTCATTGAGAACTCAAGGCTTCTGAAGAATCACTGCATGATTAGCAGCCACGAGGTTGAGGCCAGTGCCCCCAATCTTGGTGGTTGTAATGAAGACCGAGCACCAGGAGGAATTGTGGAAATCACTCATAACTTCGCTATGCCTGTCGGTGGAATCTTCGGAGACCATGCGAATGACCTGGATATCTTGGTTGAAATAGTGATGAATCTACCATGCCAGATGGCGAACCTGGCCGGGTAATGGACAACAAAGTACAGCCTTCTGAGGAAGCGGTGAAAGGATAGGAGAGCCTGTACTAGGCTGGTCATCCATCTCAGGAACAGTCGCCGAACCGCTGATCAACTCAGGGAGGAAAGATTCTCAGAGCCATCTGAAAATCGTTCCCCCCACAAAACTGCTGGCATCCCACTCTTCCTTCCAACTGCCATCGGCAAAACGATCACCTTCTTGCTCCAACAGTAGCGAAAAGCAAGCAAGCTGCCAGCGATGAATCCGCCAGGTAACCCCATGCTCACCTTCAAGCTTCTGCCTCTTGAGTCGGGTGACAACATCATCGAGCTGCTTCTGTTCTTCCTGAGACCACTCGAGTACAACTGGATGGAAATCCTCCGATGGGATGTAAACCAGGAGTCCACCTGAAGCCAGCTGCGAATCTGTCCATCGGCGGATTGTCCATGGGTGAGCGACTTCGGTCATCACAGTGGCAGCTTCCTGCTGAGCTTCAGAGGAACTTCCTTTCGCGATGGCAGTTTGAAGGGCAGTGATTGCTGACAACAAAGCCTCGGAACCATATTCTTCTACTGCTCGCTCAATCTCAGGTGCATCTGGAATTCTGAACAGCCACCGAGTTGTGTTTCCCCAGTCCTTCAGTGAGTGGTATGCCGGCGTCGCTGTAACTTGCCCTTCGAAACAAATTTGGGCTTCAGATACAACGGACCAACCCTTGGACTTCAGACCTTTGAAGAGGTGCGCCTCATCGAAGATTCCCCACGACCACTGGCAGTTCGTAACCTGGCGAACTGTGTCGTTGTCATTTCTTTGCACCCGACTCGTAAACGTATCATAGGTGATCACATGGATATCCCACCGTCTCTCGTAATGTTCCACACAGAAGTTGAGGTGTAAGTGAGTCCGGTCGCCAGCATCATCTGCGCAGAGATCGCACACCGAAAATGGAGTCCCTTTCGTCATGGTATTGATTGCACCGATCAATGTCGCCCGGACACTTGGGAGCACCACACCAAGTACGGGATTCCATGGTGGGAGGTCAGTTGTCTGCTTATCATTAAGCAACTGGAGAAGACGACGAGGAACAGAGTTAGTGTGAGTGCAAGGGTACCATTGCTTCTGGACAGCGCTGAGGGTTGAGAAGTCCGTTTCCACCGCCTGATACCATCCGCCTACCAAGAGGTTAAAGAGTACCGGTAGTTGTGTCTCATGGTGATTTGTCACATCCTCCATAATTGACTTGGCATAAAGAGCTGTAGCCAAGACGGTGAACGTCTTTCCAAGTCCCATTTCATCAGCCAGGAGCACCCCAGGAAGGTCCACATCGAAGATCCATCTCTGTACCATGAACCAAATCGCCCAGATCTGATGTGCAAGAAACTTTACTTCCGAAAATTGCTTGAAGGTGTACTTTGGCACTCGAATGGTATCCGCAGGTGAATCTCCGTTGTGTATAGCATCTAGTAAAGCAACTGCTTCTTCAAGATACTCATACTCGAAGGTGTTGTTGATAGTGGCCATGAGAGCATCATCCAAAACTTGCCCTGGCTCAACTTGCTCTGACTCATCACCTTGAGGCTCGATCAACTCATTGGCGAATTGTGAATCGCTGTCTAGAACTTCAGTGCTCTTAATTTCCTTCACCAGGGCGGCAAGAGCATTTGGGGTTGGTGGCACAGGCAAATCGGCGTAGTCATCTAGCTGGGCTGGTACCCTCCTCTTGCTGGGTATATTAGGTGGTGGTGCACCGGGGGTTCTGGGGGACTTCCTTTTGGGTGTTTGTGGGGGTGCTCCCTACAAGAAATTCCAGTTAGCCCTGAACTTCATTCATCACTTCAGGCGCTCCTAACTAACTCCCTCTCCATCATTGCTTTTCTTGGACTCCTCCACTAACAGGATGTTCTCAGGCAGGTCCTCCCCATCTCTATTCCACAGGTTCGCCTCCAGGAGCAGAGTCGCTGCTTCAGGTGCAACTGCACGGATATTCTGGACCTCCCCATTCCATGTTTCCTGGTTCCAAACACCGCCATGAAACTCCTCCCCAACCGTAACTCCGGCGTCCTGAGCAGCTTCTTCACTTAACTAGCAGCAATATATGGTCTGGGGAGTGAATGGGCCCTTCGGCTTTGCCTTAGCGATCCACTTCAGAAGTTGGGAATATTCTTCAAGTCCTTGAAATGATCTGAATAGAGACCTAGAAGAAGTGGCATCTCCGTACACCCATACCACAAATGACTTGTTTTGGATATCGGACACCTCAATGTTCGGCCGTTTAGAAGGACATTCATCACTGCTACCCTCTACCTTGCGCTTTTCACCACCTCACATCCTTTTCTTTTTGTCACTTTTTACAGTCCCGGTGGCTGTCTCTTACAGGTGATTGCAGAGATTTCGGATGAAATGGTGAATCCAGTCATGTCTGATACTCTCAGAATCATCAAACTGGTCAAGGGGTAGGAATTCCTCATAACACTGGATGAAATCTGAGATAGCTGCTTCCCAAAGTTCAAATCCGGTGCACCCCTCGATCCGCCTCGTCCTCAAGCCGAGTGGTCCCATCACACATTGAGGGTGCCGAGGAATCAGCCATTCGTGCCGAACATGACTCTCAAACTTGGAGATATCGCTTCTCCCAAGCATGTCGCTTTCCTTGGACCCCTTTTTAACTTGGCCCATCTTAACCATGAGTTTCCCGGTGGTGACTTTAGCCCTAACGATAGAGGGCGGCTTTTTTCCATCTCCAGTTCCATCGGGTAGAATATTGTCGGCTGGGAGTGTCTGACCCTGGTATTCACTGAGAGTAATCTGCTACCGGCATTGACCGAAGGGGATGTTAGAAGTTGGGGTCCATGGCGACAGTTTAGGTAGCACTTTGGTGCAACTCCATTGCCCAGGGGCCACACTTCCTTCAGTCTCGCTGGTCTCTTCAGAAGTGGCAGTTTCTAGTCTATGCGACGGTGTTCCTGGTGCTCCTGGTGCTCCTTGCTGTGCTGAGAGTGGTTGAGGGAAGGTGGGCTGCATCAGAGGTGGGGGAGGGTTTGTGGACCATGAGCCTGGAGCAACTGGTAGTCTTGGTGGAGGGGGAGGAGGATGTGGGGTGTACCAGGACCCTTCACCTCCAGGTGGAGGGGGAGGGGGCTGTGGGGTGAACCGGGATCTTTTCACTCCGGGTGGACCTGGTCGCAGAGGGGAAGGCAGCGGTGTGTGCCGGTCTTTGTCAGGTGGCAGAGACATTGGTGGGCTTGCTGAAGGTGCTGGTAGTGGTGGTGGTGGTGGTGGAGGTGGTGGTGGTGGTGGTGGAGGTGGTCGGGGTGGAACCCTTTCATATGGAACCCAGGTCTGTTGGTACTCATTCCACATGTACCGTCCATCAGGGCTGATCATCGGTGGTGCAGTATACGGAGGATAGTTGTTCAGTAGTTGCGGTTCATATTCCAGTTCCTCAGTCGGTAGCCGGGGCGGTTGATAATCGGGATAGAAATGTCAGGCAAACCCGTCCCACATGTGAGACCCATTACTGCTGAGCTGATAGTTCGGGTTGGGTCGTTGTGGAGGTATGCCGCCATAATATTGATATGGGTGTCCTGGATTGGTCAGAGAGTGGTTGTTGAAGGGGTTGTTCTGCGACATCATGTATAGAAGTAGTTACGAAGAGGAGGTTAGGAGGTTCGGAGCTCTTTGCTAAAAGGTTATGGTACCTGCAGTAGTCACTGAGAATGAGGTAGTGTGCTGGGCTGCATTCGTGGGAGGCAAGGTGTATTTATATATACTCGCAATTCTCTCGAGAACACTCAATGTGTACCGACCTCATCCACACTTCTCTCACCATACCGCCTTGTTGGACAAACTTCTGATACATGTTTTCATCACCCATTGTCTGCTAGGAGCGTTCTAGTTGATCACCAGATGACTGGTGGGGTATCACCCCTGCTACTTGGTTGCAGTTTCTCAAAGTCTACCTAACTTATGCTATGATTCTGAAGCTACAACAAAGAAAACATATGAACACCCGCGATCGCCTTGCTTGTTGAAGTTTGATACTCTAAATCTGCCTACTGCCATTCAAGCGAGGTGCTTGCTTGTGCAGGTGTCCATCTCTCGTATAACAAAGCAGGTGACCTGAATGAAACCCCTGTCAGTGGTTGCAGATTCTGAGAATCTACTGAACATTTACCACACATCCGAATATACAACACTCTCTAGAGATGGGAATGTCCGATTATCCAACGCCTATCAGACTCAGATACCTTCCTATTGGAATGGAGCTGCACGATTAGATGCGATCTGAGCTCTGCCACCACCTACAGGTGCATCTCGTTACGGGGATACTTAGCGATAAAGTATGGCCGCCTACTTCCTTAGAAGTTGTATGTATCCTGAAGATAGTTTTCAGAATCGTCGTAGTCGGATTGAGGTTCGTAATCTTCGAGGAGAAGATTGTGATATTCGGAGGGGAGTTCTCGTGTGTAGAACCAGTGGAAATACTCGTACTCAATATCGTACATTTGAATAAAGATACTCGCAAACCTAAAATCGGCTGGAGTAATAGCTCGTTCATAGAGGGCGTGAGCGTAGAGAACGATAGAGTCCAGGTCTCCAAAATTCATACAATATATTGTAGAGGTAAATATTCTTGAAGTAGAAAACAACAATAATATTTTAGTGTCTTGTCTGCTGGTGTATTCTGACTGTGGATTGCTGCTAGAGCTTGATGTTTTACTTTGCGGGTGCAAAGACGGTTCTTTTATAGAGCGAGTTACTCGTATACTCACTACGACTTCGGCGTTTTTGTACTAAGATAGCTATGGCCTCCGATCGTTAGGCTGGTTACTCGATCTCGATAGGTTGCGCTACTTTTCTGTTTGACGTTCGGCACTTTCTAAAGTGCGAGGCATCCCTGTAGGTTATCCTCATGCCGCCAGGTTTTGCCACGTAGCCACTTGGCCCGTTTGCTTTTCTTCTGGTCTGTATGCTTATGCAGAAAACAGGTTTCGGCAACGATCGCTGACGCGTTCATCGAACCATCACTTCCTCTTAGATCTCTCGACTCAATGTTAAATCGGATAGTGGGTTGCAGGGATATGTTTATCCTCATAGACTTGCGTCGGCGACCAGCCACTGCTATGCCACGTATCGCACCTCCCATCTTGCTGGCTTTTACTCCCATTGCAGG